>VZRE01010484.1:10613-46547 GCA_013396775.1 Cephalopterus ornatus | reverse complement strand
TTTTAATATAATTATTTTAATATAATAATTTTTAATATAATTAATTTTAATATAATTATTGCCAACACAATTAATTTTAAATATAATTACTTTTTAATAATTAATTATATTAAAAGGATAATGAAATCAGTCCACCGGATTTCCTCAGTGAGCCTCATACACTGACAGCCTGCTTTTAAAAATGAAATCCTGTCACACCTCAGCCTGATTTTACTCCCAGATTAAACAAATTATTTCTCCTTAGAAGTCTCTAACAAGCTTGAATCTCTCTGGGACCTCTGAGAACCAACTTTATCTTTGTGTCTACAAAACAAGGGATTAAATGATGGCAAAAAAAAAATGGACTTTTAGCTCTGTCCTGTCTTCTTGGAGCTCTGGGGTGAGACCTGGCCGCCTTCTGCTTTGCTTTCCTTTTTTCCCTGGCTCAGTTTCCATCCCTGGGAAGGGCCAGGAGGAATTTGGGTTCCAGTTTCAGGAGCTGTTCACGTGCCTGGAGTTTTCCTCTGGGAGGAATCACCGGGAAAAAAACCCCATCTGGTCCTGCCCATCTTGATGGATGAAAACTTGCAAACTAATGAGATTGGGGAGAGTTTGTAAATGCTGCCCGTTTTTTCAGACAAATGAAATTTAGGAGGGAGTGGTTACCGAGGAGAAAACATTGGCATTCATCTGTGCAGTCACTGGGGCTGGGTCTGCCCATTCCAGCTGCAAAGAATTCCTTGTCCTGCGGCACCATTTCAGCACAAACACCAGAGTGACCTGGAAAGGAAGTTCCCTGAGCAGACCTGGGCGATTTTAGGGAGCTGGGTGATTTTAGGGAACTCAAACTCTTATTTAGCGAAGAATCCGCCCGCTTGTGAAGCTTAAAAATGAGATTTCCTCACCTAAATTAGGCTGGATTAGATTTTGTTTTATCCAGGTGAGTTTTTGTGCAGTCCGTGCTGAGATCCTGGAGGTGTTTCCTCCCGTGGAGAATAAATTAGGATTAGGTTCTAAGTCTAATTACCTGACAGATCAATGCAAGGAGAATTAACCTGACCCAGGGTGGAGGTTCAGGATGTCTCAGAGCTTCAGCTCGGGATTAGTTGTGTCTCCATTAGTAAATTAATTGTGTCTGGAACCTCGTTCTGCTCTCTGGGACCAGGGAGGGAAGGGCTGGATCTGTTCCAGGGCAGGGGCGGGTTGGATCTCAGGGAAAGGTTTTTACCCCAGAGATTGGTCGGGCACTGACCAGGCTCCCCAGGGCAGTGGGCACGGCCCCAAGGTAACAGAGCTCCAGGAGGGTTTGGATTATTCTTTGAGGGACAGAGTGGATTGTTGGGGTGTCTGTACAGGGCCAGGAGTTGGGCTGGATGATCCTCGGGGGTCCCTTCCTGCTCAGGATATTCCATGATTCAAATTACCTGTTTTCAGCTGCTCCCTGAGCCCCAGAGACCTGTGTGGGGAAGGTTCTGGTTGATCAAAGCTGTACCAAAGGCTCTGCCCCAGTTCAGCAAAGGAAACGTTGGCAGTTTAATCCCATATCCTGGTTTGCTTCCTGGTGGGAATGTGGCCTTGGAGCTGAGGATGAGTGTGGACAGAGCAGCATGTGGGGACAGGACAAAGGGTATGGTTTTAAACTGGAAGAGAACAGGGTTAGATGGGATATTGGGAAGGAATTCCTGGCTGGGAGGGTGGGGAGGGACTGGAATGGATTTGCCAGAGAAGCTGTGGCTGCCCCTGGGTCCCTGGAAGTGTCCACAGCCAGGTTGGAGCAACCTGGGCTAGTGGAAGGTGTCCCTGCCCACGTCATGGATGATCCTTAAGGTCCCTTCCATCCCAAACCATTCTGGGATTCAATATTCAGTCCCTCCAATTCTCTGCTTTCCTTCACAAAGTTCAAAGACTCTCATAATTTTGTATTTTTATCACTTTTGGTGTCATCAGCTGATTCTGCCCAAGGTTTCTTCACCAGCTGAGCTTTTCCCGGAGCAGAGGTGACACACTCTCAGCTGGCTGTACACACATCCTCTGATGCATTTCCCTTAGGAGCTGAGGCTGGGAAGGAGGAAGCTGCCTGACTTTGCTCACGTGGCTTTGTTGCCAACTTCCACTTTGAGCAACTTTCCTTGGTGACGCAGCAGCCGTGACACAGAAGCAGCAGGGCAGTGCCCTGCTGGGAAAGGAGCAGCTCCAGAGCTCTGTCCCTCAGCAGAGCTGGGTGTTTGGGATGGCTGGCACAGCCCTGCAGCGCTGGACAACACCTTGTCACCCCAAAATGTGCAGGTTGAGGCACCCGGGCAGGAAACTGGTGAGAGAGGTGGGAAGAGATGCTCTGCTTCCTTGTGCTTCAGGGGTTGTCTGCTGGGAGGATGGATCTGGCACTAGACAGGATTAACACAAGGAATTCAGGGCTTTACCAGACATGTGGAAGGGGGTTGGTGGCCCTCTGGAGAAGATCCTCAGTTTGGGTGGCAGGAAGATGGGCTGTGGTCGGTTATCTCCTGTGACAGCAGCTCATGTTGAGCTCTTGGGTTTCTGCTTCCTCTTCCAAGGTTTTTGAGGGCAGCCACAACCCCTGTGTGTGCTGTCAAGAGCAGGAGAGGCCGAGTGTTTGCCAGGAGCTCCCGAAGCCTTGAAGTAGATAAAAATCCTAGGAATTGCTCAGGTTGGAAAAGAGCCCAGGGATCAGCAGGTCCCGTCGATGCTCCTCGTGCCGGGGGGTTGATCTGTGCCTTCCGTGTTGTGTCCAGGACATGTGCACAGCTGAAGCCACAGCCTCTCTGCTGCAGCTGGAGGAGACCTTCTCAGCATGCCTGGCACGGATCGATGCCCTGGTCCTGAAGCCTCTGCTCCAGGCAGGTAAGTCACAGGAGGCTGGTTCTGTCTGAAGTCCTCACCTTGAGTCACCGGCACAGCCCCGAAGGGGTTGGCAACGGGAGCTCCGTGTTTTCTTGCAGTTAGTGGTTTGTGGAGGTGTTTGATTTAGGGAAGTGAGGTTTTTAGGGATGTCCATGACCTGCCAGGCAAGCCCAGGGCTGTGGTTCTCTGGTTTTCAGAGGTTACTCCCTATTTTAACCAGGATCAGCTGCACGCCCGCTCCAGGGGCCACTTTCCAGTGTGGTCCATGCATCCAAAATGCATCTCACACAAGCCTAACCCCAGAACTGATCCCATTCTCCCTCCCTGCTCTGGTTCCATGGTCGTGCCCATCTCTGGAGGTAAAACTTGTGGGTGCAGGTTCCCAGCTGGCAGGAAATCAGAGCAGCTCCGCTGCCATAACAAAGCCATATAAATATTCACGAGCCTGTCTGGCCAAAAGTGGTGGGACTGGATTGGGCTCGGAGGGTGGTTCCCTCTCATGTCACTGCCATTTTGGCCTCCATCGAAACTGGGAATGATTCCTTAGGAATGGTTCTTTGGGCCAGGGGCAGGAAATTTCTCTCTGGTGCTTATGTCTGAGCAGCACAGAGTTCATGGAATGGGTTGGGTTGGAAGGGATCTTAAAGGTCATCTCATTCCAACCTGGCCATAGGCAGGGACAAGTTCCACGAGCCCAGGTTGCTCCAGCCTGGCCTTGGACACTTCCAGGGCTGGGGCAGCCACAGCTCCTCTGGGAAATCCATTCCAGTCCCTCCCCACCCTCACAGCCAAGAATTTTTTCCTAATATCCCATCTAAATTTATCCTCTTTCGGTTTAAGCCATTCCCTGTGTGCTGTCCCTCCATCCCTTCTCCCCAGTCCCTCTCCAGCTCTCCTGGAACCCCTTTAGGCCCTGCAAGGGGCTCTCAGGTGTCCCTGGAGCCTTCTCTCCTCCAGGTGAACCCCCCCAGCTCTCCCAGCCTGGCTCCAGAGCAGAGGGGCTCCAGCCCTCTGATCACCTCTGGATTACTCCATTTATCCTTTGGATAATAATTTGGATCAATCCTGTGGCCTCAATCCCATTACATAAATGTGCTTCACACTGAAAAATCAGGTGGAGTTTTAGATCCAGGCAAAGTATTCCACAAGCCAAGGCTTCCTCACCATGTTTCCCGCCACCTCCCGTTTTCCTCAAAGAGCCAAATGACCAGAAGGGGAAGGAGAACTTCAAGCTCTTCATGCTCCTCAACGATCGATTCCAAGCCCTCTGGAACCTCACAGAGGAAAACTACCGGATCCTGAAACAGAAACAGAGCAGCTCTGAGTGCTTCTGCATCCAGGACATCTACACCATCTGGAAAGGGGACCTGTTCCTGAGCATCTACATCCAGTAAGTACAGAAGGATTTTGGAAGTGATGTGAGGGACCAGATTTGTCAGAGATGAATTTAGGAGAGCAGAGGCTGAGCTGTCAGCAGGGACATCCGGCACGAGCGGGTTTAAAGCCCTCGGAGGGCTGAGGAGAGAAATGTCACCAGACACAGCTGATATTGTGGTTTTGTACCACGTTTTGATGCTCTTGGCCAGGGAAATGATGGGAAGCGATGGGTGGGATGTGAACAAAACACTGCCCAGTGCTGTTTCCGTAATGAATCCCATCTGCCTGGCACCCTGAGATGAAATGTTTACGGGGAGCTCCGTGGCATGAGTGGATGTCCTACCACGAGAAGTGGTTTCTGGCCATCTGAGATGGCACCAAGGCCAGGAAGGGTTCAATCCCACATTCATCATGTGGGCCATGAACATGGCCAAGCCTTTGCCAGCTGGGCTGGAACCATCTGTGCAGTTTGGCACCGCACAGGAGCGGGAAGTGGGCACGCTGGATCCTGGAATGCTGCTCATCCAGCCTTGGTTTTGATGGATTTTCGGCGTGTGGAAGGGAGGAAGGACTACTTTTGTATTATTCTCCCGTGGAAATAATTTTAGGAAGCGCTGCACCAGCTTTGCCTTGTTGCAGTGGGGTTTGGAGTGAGTGTGTTTCCTTTTGGGGGCTGACTGGGTGAGTTAAAGCTGGTTTGCCCCAGGCACGTGGAAGATGAAAACTTAGGCTGAGGTTTCGGGTGAGACACAAAGGAGAAGTTTTATCTTAAGATCTTATTTCCCCTCCTTTTGAAATTAAAAGCTGGTTTTGTTGGGTGTCGTGTTAAAAGAAAAAAAGAGGTGGTTCCTCCCCAGCTCTGCTGACTCACCGTGCATTCCTGATCCTCCTTGGAATTAAAGAGGAGGAGGGAAAGGGGCCTGAAAATCAGCTGTAAATGTGTGTCCCTGGAAAAGGTGATAAATGATGATTAGTGTGGACATTCTGCACGACTTAACTGAAAGCACCACTGGAAGAAAACGTGGTGTTTGCTTGGAAAATACGGCTTGAACTCCCTCTAGTGTGGGATGGGAAACATTGGCCAGGGACACCTTGGTGGGAATTTACCGTCAATGGGAGAGACCTAAAACCTTCATAGAATCATGGAATAGGTTGGGTTGGAAGGGACCTTAAGGATCATCCCATTTCACCCCCTGCCATGGGCAGGGACACTTTCCACTAGCCCAGGTTGCTCCAACTTGGCCTTAGACACTTCCAGGGATGGGGCAGCCACAGCTTCTCTGGGAAATCCATTCCATCCCTCCCCACCCTCCCAGCCAGGAATTCCTTCCCAATATCCCATCTAAACCTGCCCTCTTTCAGTTTGAAGCCATTATTTTCAGCTCAGCCTTTGCAAATTTTGCTTTCCAAGGACAGTTGCACAAGTTTCCTCCTGCTCGTGCCAAATCCCGGGATGATTTAAACTTCCTGTCAGGATCCAAGTGCAACAAGGCAGATAAACCAAGGAGCTGGGAAAGGGGACACACGGAGTGAGGCCAAGGTGACAAGTGCAGAAGCTCCACCTCTCCCAGCCTCCCTTGGAGGGGTGGACGTGACATGACATTTTCAAATGAGCTTCTTCCCTTCATCCCAAAACCAGACCCAAGACCTCCAAGATCGGGTCCAACCTTTGACTGAACACCAAATCAACTGAACCATAACCCAGCCTCACTCTGAGCTGTTAAATTTGCCCTCTTCCCTCTTTGTGGGAGTAAAGGAGCCTCCCAGCAGCTTCATTTCATTAAACCTCCTCACCGGCGTCCACCTCTGACTCAGCTCGTGTGTCCTGCTTGGGTTTTTTTTCTTGCCAACAGGTATTTTGTCACTTTTGCAAACTACGTCGTCGTCCAAGGCTTCGAACACGTCACCAAGAGCAAAAGGTCAGTGGGCCGTGGAATCCCCGGGGGGTTTGGGTTGGAAAGGACCTTAAGGATCATCCAGTGCCACCCCCTGCCGTGGGCAGAGAGACCTCCCACTGTCCCAGGTTGCTCCTAGCCCCATCCAGCCTGGCCTGGGACGCTCCCAGGGATGGGGCAGCCACAAGACGATGGGTTTCCTCTGCAGAACTCTATCCATCTCCTTCTGTCCCCACACAACTCTTTCTCTAGGAGTGAAAGCCTGTAAATTGGGAATTTAGGGGCTGAGGTGAGGGGTGGGACCTGAGACAGGGTGCTGTGGGAATCTGGCAGGAAACCTCCACTGTCTCAGATGTCACTGTCTCACTGTCACAAATCCCAGAGTCTTGTGGAAAAAGCAAATGAAAACAGGACCATTGGATACCAGCACATTCACAGCCACCTCATCATCTCCTGCTCTTTCATGTCCTCACCCTCTCTGAGGGGGAGGCAGCACGGGAAGTTTGGGAGGCAGAGGAGTGGCAGTTGGCAGGAAAACTAATTAATGAGCCTTTGCCTTAATTGCCCACCTTGCAGTGAGGCCTGGAAGCTGCACAAGACGGTGCTGAAGCAGTTCCTGACAGACTTCACCTCCGAGACCTCCATGTCCCTGGCCCTGTACACTGTCCTTCACAAACCCCTCCAGGATCACATCCAGCAGTACCTCCTGCTCCTCACCAAGCTCAAGGAGGCCCTCAAAGAGGTAGGAAGCTCGGTGTGATGTTGGCTGGCTTCTTAACACCGTGGGGCTCTGTGGATGTGCCGGGGAATCCAAAGCAGGATGGAAGGAAGACTATTGCCAGTGGAGAGCTGGGGTGGAAATGACCAGCAGTGGTGAAGCATGGCCCACCTGAAGGTCTCAAAGCAACCAACAGTGGCCACTTCAGCCTGGTGTGGGCTACTCATCGCGGGGAGAAGCTGCTAAAGGTCAAATGACTGGCCTGGGGTTGCCCATTTCTGCTGGTGGCTGGATTTAGGAAGCTTTCCTGGAAAAGGTGGTTGGAGGGTCCGTTCTCATCCCTGAATTGCAGGATCATTAGGGCTGGAAAAGACCTCCAAGGTCATCAGCTCCAACCTTGGGCCAAATACCACCATTGCCACTCAACCATATCACGAAGTGCCACATCCACTTGTTTTTTGAGCACTTCCAGGGATGGTGACTCCACCACTTCCTTGGGCAGCCCCAGCCAATGTTTAACCCCTCTTTCAGTGAAGAGATACTCCAGATATCCAACCTGAAACCCCCTTGACCCGGGGTTGAAGTGGTGCTCAAGCTCTGCCTTCTTTTCCCAGGGCTCTGAGAAGGACGTGGTCACCAGTGTCATCAAGGAGTATGTGAAGCTGGAATCTTTCGTCGGCCAGGTCCTGGATGAGGCCTGTTCCACCAAGGCCTTATGGAAATCCTTGGGCTGCAAATTCACGGTGAGTCCCGGGTGGAGAGAGGGGAGCCTCGTTTGAAGGTCTTCCATTTCTATGTACCCCTGGAGGAAATGGACCGTGGAGCAAGAATTTGAGGCTTGAAGCCAACGGAGCAGGGCTGGGGGGAAGCGTTGGAGAAACCCGATGGTCACTGGGTGGTTTAAAGTTAACCTCTGAGTCCAGTTCTGCTGCTGCAGCTTCCAGCCCGGCTCAGATGGGCTTTGCAGGAACCCTTGGCTCGATTTGTGTGTGTCCTCTCCCAACTCCTGATGTTTTGGTGCTCCATCCTGACCCCTGTGATTCCCTGTGTGCAGGACATGCTGTGTGTTCCCGAGAGGAGGCTGCTGGAGGACAGCAAGAACCTTCCCATCTCCACCAGCACCAATCGATCCGACCGGATCCTGCTCTTCGACGACGTCCTTGTGCTCATCCAAGTGAGTCTTGCAGCCCCTCAGAGGCACTGGGTGGAGAAAGGACATGAGAAATTCAGGTTCCTCTGGTGCTGAAAATACAGCAGAGCTTGGCTGTTGGGGAAACTTTGTCTCAGATCCCTCCACCCGTGGTTTGCACTGGAGAATACAGGAAAACCTAAAGGAGAAGGAATAAAGGAGCATCCAGAGAACCTCCCTCAGTCAGTGTGCACCACAGGCACACTTTGGAGTGATCCAAGCCCATTCCTGCAGCTGATTTTGCTCCTTACTTATTCAGAGGACCAAAATGGGCCAAAATGGGTCAAAAATGACCAAAGGGCATGATGGCTCAAGGATGTGACGCTGTATAAACTAAATAGGACTGTCCATGGTTGACTCTGTTGGTGGCACAGCAGCAGATGTTGCAGGTGGTTTGGGGGCTGTTTGGGGTGTTTTGGGGCCTGGCTGTGGGGCAGGCAGGGAGTGTGTGTGCAGCCATGGCCAGCAGGATGAATAATACACGTTCAGAGCTGTTCTGTAGCACGTTAAGCCCAGTTTGGCTCGCTCTGTGATCTGTCAGGGCTGTCTTTGTGTTCTCCTCTCTTTAGTCATGTGCCAACCCCTCAGGTGTCCAAACATGGGAGCTGCTTCATTTTCCAAACCCGCCCAAGCTCGAGCCTTTGTGATGACACAGGGTCTGGGCCTGAGGAAGCAGGGTGGTGATTGTCTCCTCCAGCTTTCCTGTGGTGGATTCCTCAGGGCTGCCCTGATCCCGCTGGGAGCCAGTGCCCCCAGGCTCCCTTTACATCCAGGGAGAGAAACTTGTGCTGGGTGTGGTTTATCTGACCTATTTCGGGTGCTAAAATTAGGCTGGGTTGAATCACGCCCTCAGCTCCCTGGACTGAGAGGAGAGCACAGGGTGACTGCGAAGAGGGACCTACATCTCTTATGGTCCCATAGTGGGAGGTGCCTCTGCCCAAATGAAGGTGCAAATGAGACCGTGTGCCCAAATCAACAGCGGGGATTTTATTTAACAGTAAATGAGGTAGAGAGAGAGGAAGAAAGAGAAAAGAGGGGTGGGGGGAGAGAAAGAGATCAAGCAGAAGATCATCACCACTCCATGGATCCAGTGGTGTCCTGGTGGTTCCCCTTCACCCTGGGCTTCTTGGTGGGGTCCTGGGGGTGCCACCTTCGTACAGTCCAGGTTTTGGGTACCCATGGGGTGGTTGCAGATGTTGTTCCCATAACTGGGGTGATGTGTGTGAGCAGTTGCTTCCTTTCCCACAGTGGGAATTCTTGTCTGAGATGTGCCCAGCAGATCTGACCTCCACCAGGCCTTGGAATTAGCACCGTCCTGTCCCAAATTCCTGCCTTCTGTGCTTATCCCAAGTTCCCCATGGGGTGGGTGATCTCATGGCAAGTCCCTTCTGTGGCCTTGGCAGTTTGGGAGAGGCAGCTGTGCTTCTCAAGTCCTTACAACATCTCTCTTCATCCACAGGTCCCACCCACTGTGTCTCACCTGCTGCCGAGACCGGTGTTGAGGCTCGGGGGATGTAACTGGGCTGGGATTGAACTGGTGGACTTGGGTGGCTGGGAGGGGTCTGCAAATGAGGGCTGGGGATCTGAACATTCCTCCCTTCCCAAATCTGTTGGATACATCGGTGATTAATTCGTGGTGGACTCCATAGAGCCCCTGCCTGACCTTGGCCAAACACATCCTCACACCTGACTCTGGGTGAATTTTAAATTACATATAGTCTAAAATTAAATTAATGTTAATTATTTTAGAATTAAATACAGTCTAAAAATAAATAGAGGAAAAATTAAATATAGGAAAAATAAATATAGGAAAATTAAATATAATCTTTGCCCTGTATTTCAACCATTTTAAGTGTCTTCTGTTTGGGGTGTTATTGGGTCAAAATAATGACTCAATAATAATGACTTAAACATTGCACTCGTGGGCCATTTTTGGTGGTACCACTTGGAGTCCAAATCATGGATAGATCATGGAATGGTTTGGATTGGAAGGGACCTTAGAGATCATCTCATTCCAACCCCCTGCCATGGGCAGGGACACCTCCCACTATCCCAGATTGGTCCAGCCTGGCCTTGGACACTTCCAAGGCTGGGGCAGCCACAGCTTTTCTGGGAATATTGGCTGCCTGGAATGATTTGGGAGTGTTGCTGTGTGATAGGGAAGACACTCCTGTAGACATCAGTGTCATCTAAGGTCTGTTGTAGCTGTGACATTATGGGACACCACTTGTAAGTCTTGAACTAAGAACTTTCTTCCTTCTCCTTCTCCTTCCTTCTTTTTTAGCTTCCAAGGTCTGTATCATGGAGTGTGACCACAAAGGAGGGAATTCACAGTGCTGCCAGTCTTGCTCTGCCATTCCAGGGCAAAGTAGGATGCTTCCACCACTAACAGGAACATCTCCTCCCTTTTATTCCAGGGAAACAGCTTCCAGAGTTTTGATCTGAAGCTCGTGTGGGTGGATGAAAACTGCAGAGAGAAATCGGCTCCAGGGCTGTAAGTCAGGAATTCCCACTTGGATCTTAACAAAAAATAGTTAAGAAATGTTCAAGTTGATGGTGAAACTGTGAGGAAACGACTCAAAACTTTGTGCCATCTCCTTTTCCAGCGGTGGGATTGGGCTGTGGGTCATCGGGACACCTTTCAGGTGGGCTCACAGCAGCTTGGGCTTTGCTCACCTTTGTGACAGGTTGGAATCCCAGGATCGATAAGGTTGGAAAAGCCCTTCAAGGTCACAGAGTCCACCCTGTGACTGATCCCCACCTTGTCACCGATGCCCACCTTGTCCCCAGCCCAGAGCTCTGAGTGCCACGGCCAGGCCTTCCTTGGGCACCTCCAGGGCTGGGCACTCCAAACCTCCCTGGGCAGCCCCTTCCAATGTTTAACCACCCTTTCCAGGGAAAAACTCCTCCTGATGTCCAACCTGACCCTCCCCTGGCACAACTTGAGGCCATTTTCTCTCATCATTAATAATTAATGCCAATTAATAATAGGATGATTTAGGCTCCTGATCTAGACAACAAAGTTGACCAGTTGAGCATCTCCTCAGAAGGCAAAACCAGCTGTAAAAGCTCCGTTCCGAAGGGGAAAGGGAAGAGCAGGAACTGCTGTGGGACTGAGAAATGGGTTCCCATAGTCTCTGTCACGTCTCTTCCCTCCCAGGCACGGGCTGCGCGTCACAACCCCAGAAGAAACCTTCTTCCTCTCTGCCAAAGACCCGCAGATGAAGGTCGGTCTTTGGGATTTTTTGCCCTCTATTTATTATTTCAAGCAGAATGATCAGCAGAGTGGGGGTTGATTTGCGGGGTTTTTTGGCCTCTTGGCCAAGCCAGTCGTGTATTAGATGGCCAAAGGTGGCTTAGACGGGTCACAGAATCCCGGAATGTGCTGAGCTGGGAGGGACCCACAAGGATCATCCAGTCCAGCTCCTGGCCCTGCACAGGCCCATCCCCAGGAGTCACACCCTGTGCCCCGGAGGGTCATCCAAAGGCTCCTGGAGCTCTCGCAGCCTCGGGGCTGTGCCCACTGCCCTGTTGGTGGGAGATGAAAAATATCCAGGTGCTGGAAGTTCTGTGCCCTGGGCAGACAGAACAGCCCCAGCAGCGTGGTCCTGTGCCCAGGCCAGTTGGAGATTCAGGCTTAAATGCCATGGAATTCTTCATTCCTGCGGTATCCAACTTGCAGGCCCCAAGATAACCCCCCGTTGGTGCTGTGGACGGGTCATATTCCAAAGGGTTTGGTGGGGACCCGACGGTTTGTGGCTGTTTTTTTCCTGAAGTATCTCCCGTTGGGAGCTGGGACGTGTGTCCCCCGTGTCAGCCCCGCTGTCCCTGTGCCCGCAGGCGGTGTGGCAGTGGAAGCTGAAGCAGGCTGTGCGCCAGGCACTCAACGGGAAGCGGGATTTCCCGCTGTGGGGCAGGAGCGGCGAGGGCAGCGAGCCCCCGGACTGCCGCTTCTTCACCTACGTCTTCAGGCTGGAGGGAAGGTTCAGGAGCGCCGCCTACGAGGGGGAGTGGCACTGGGGGAAGCCCCACGGCAAGTAAGGAACCTTTATTACCCCTTTTCCTGACCAAAAGCACTCGAGGGTAGCCCTGCTGTCTGTGTAGCTCTGCCTGGAGCCCGTGGGTGCGCGAGTGGAGGTGGGGAGTCTTGGAATGGTTTGGGATGGAAGGGACCTTAAGGATCATCTCGTTCCACCCCCTGCCATGTGCAGGGACACCTCCCACTAGCCCAGGTTGCTCAAGGCCTTGTCCAGCCTGAACACTGCCAGGCTTGGGGGCATCCACAACCTCCCTGGGCAACCTGTGCCAGGGCCTCACCACCCTCACGGGAAAAAGTGTCTTCCCAACCTCCAAAGCAGGATGGAAGGCAGGTGATTTCCGCTGGACTGCTGGGGTGGAAATAACCCTCTGCAAAGTGAGTGGGAGGGTCAGTTCTCGTGCCTGAGTCACAGAATCGTTAAGGTTGGAAAAGACCCCCAAGGTCAGTCAAGTCCAATCTTCGCCCAAATCCCACCATGTCCCCACTGAAACACATCATGAAGTGGTTTATGTTCCATCTGCTCATTTTTGGAGCACTTCCAGGGGTGGTGACAATATAATAAGGTTGTTGGAGGTGCCACAGAGGGGACATGAATTGATGCATTCCGTGCGAGGGCCTGGAACACCAGCTCTGGGCTGGTGTGCACCAGGGTTTCTGATTCCTGCCTCACTTGGCCCTGGAGGGAGATCTGGTCTTGAGGCCAGGCTTAGTAAAGCCTGAGTCCCCAAATATGTTCTGTTGTGTTGGAGGTGTCTCATTAGTGATCCTGGTTTATGCATTAAACCTGCCCCTAACCATGTGGCAATGATCACACTGAAGGTGCTGCAGTGGCTGAAGGCCTCTAATTAAGGCTTAGACTGGACCTAAGAGCAAGATCTCAGCCTGAGGCATAAAAATCTTACCATTATAATAACAAAAAAACCCCAAACCAAAAAATAACCAAAAAACTCCCGATAAAAAGCCTTTGCCTGTGAATAAGAGAGAAGTTTAATCCTGGGCTATCAAAAATCTGTTTGAACATCTGAACTTTTATCAAAGGAATTAAAAAAAAAAATTAAATGCAAAAGAAGCTCAAGTGCATTTGATGGGAACATGAGAACTGTTCATTAAATCCAAGTTGAAGCCAGCTCTGACAGTGGTCTGGAAATCAAATGGTCCCAACCAAAATGTCTTTGATATAGGATAGACACAGTCCCTGTTTTTTTGGGAAGAAACGTGAAATATAACCAACCTCCCCAGACACAAAACCAGGCTGATTTGGAAGTTTTGTGCTCCCAGAGTTTTATACTGTTCACAGCTGCTATTGAAGTAAAAAGGATGTAGAGACTTGGTCTGAAAGAGCCTTAAAATAATGAGAATATTCAGAATCAGGAATGGTTTGGGTTGGAAGGGATCTTAAAGATCATCAATTTCCAGCAATCCTGAATTTTCTGTGGGAGAGACTGTGCTGTGCCCCAGAACCGCCTTAAATAGGTGTTTGGGGTAGTTACACCTGAGGCTACACCTCCAAATCGTCCCCACCTCCCCCAGCACCTGAACCCCTGACAGAGACCTCAACCCCCCTGTTTGGAGGTGGTGGACAAGCACCTCTTCTTGCTTTTTGTCTCCTTCTCCTTCAGGGTTTGATAATGGGGACCAATAAATAGATCAATAAATTCCTCTGCTGCTGCAGATGAAATGACTTGTCTGAGGCGTCCCAGGAACCTTGTGGCAGAATTAAGTGACTTCAAAGTTTTAAAACCTGGGCTTTGAGCTGCTTAGTCACCTGACTTCACTTCCCACTCCTGAAATTTCTGTGCTGTGTGACCTGCTGCTAATGGAAGGTTACGGAGCAGGAACCTTGGCCTGGATGGCAGGGCCACCTCTGAGGGGGAGGCAGAGCATGTGAGCAGGGCTGGAGGAGTGGGAATTAGGGCTTTCAGCAAAAACATCTGGGTTCCCCACTGTTGTGTGCCAGTATTCCAGGTGACCTGGTGTGGGGGAAGGAGATACTCCCACTGAGAAGCTGCTCCAACCATCCCCGTGACTGGAGCAGGCACAGAACCATGGAATGTCCTGAGCTGGAAGGATTCACAAGGATCATCCAGCCCAACCCCTGGCCCTGCACAGACACCCCAACAATCCCACCCTGTCCCTCAGAGCGTTGTCCAAACCCTCCTGGAGCTCTGGCAGCCTTGGGGCTGTGCCCACTGCCCTGGGGAGCCTGGTCAGTGCCAACCACCCTCTGGGGGAAGAACCTTTCCCTGAGATCCACCCTGACCCTGCCCTGGCACAGCTCCAGCCCTTCCCTCATCCTCTTTGGCTTTTCCCCTTTGCTGGCATTCAAACCAGCAAAGCAAAAGGAGCTGTATTTTAAATCCCCTTAAATTTAACCTGACCAGTTCTCTGCAAACCTCCAAGAAAGAGCCCTTCTCGTGTGGGTGTTTAAAACAACAACCTCGGTGAAAGTCAAACAAACGTGTCATGGTTTTGGTGTTGCACCATCTTTGGTTCAAGTGAGAGAGAGTGGGTTTAGATTGGATGTTAGGAAGGAATTCCTGGCTGGGAGGGTGGGGAGGCCCTGGCACAGGTTGCCCAGAGAAGCTGTGGCTGCCCCTGGATCCCTGGAAGTGTCCAAGGCCAGGTTGGAGCAACCTGGGATAGTGGAAGGTGTCACTGCCCGTGGAACTGGATGAGCTTTAAGGTCCCTTCCAACCCAAACCATTCTGGAATTGTGTTGTCTCTGGCTGGGGAATGTGCAGGGATCTGACTGTGCCTGGGGTGATGCAAGAATGAACACGGTGGGTGGGGTGGAGCGGGAGCCCGGGAGGGAGGGACGTGAATTCAGACCTGGCAGTAACTTGCCCATCACGTTGACCCCTCCAGTCCCACTTTGCATTGTTACCTCCTGTGATCACTTCTCCAACCCCCACACAAAACCAGATGGAAAGATATGATCCCTTCAGGCCAGTGCTTGCCTCCTTTGTTTTCCTGGTGCCCAGGGAAGCTCTGGGCTGTGGTGTCATTATGGTGTCTGTGGGGATGTGCCAGGCTGGAATTTCAGCTTAATCACTCCAGTTTAGTCACATGCTGCAATTAAACCAGGATCATGTGCAAGGTCCTGAAGGGATGACCCAGCACCTCTAGAAAATGCTTTTGAGATTAGGGAACTTGGAAGTGGATTCTTCCCACTCGTTCCAGAGCAGGAAAACATGATGGCATTAAATCCTTGTGGTATTAAATCCTCACAGTGCAAAGCAAAGTCCGAGAGGTTCCTGGAGAACGTGTCTCTGTCCTCTGAGGAAATATTTGATGTTAGCCATGGAATCCCCCAGAATGGTTTGGGGTGGAAAGAACCTTCAGGATCATCCAGTTCCACCCCCTGCCATGGGCAGGGACACCTTCCACTAGCCCAGGTTACTCCAGCCTGGCCTTGGACACTTCCAGGGATCCAGGGGCAGCCACAGCTTCTCTGGGCACCCTGTGCCAGGGCCTCCCCACCCTCCCAGCCAGGTTTGGGTTGTGTCTGGGTCCCCCCCGTTGCGGCTGCGGGCGTTGTGTGACCTCCCTCGTGAGATGACTCTCTGAATTCCAGGGGGACGCTGAAGTGGCGCGATGGACGCAACCACGTTGGGGATTTCAAGGAGGGCTTGGAGCACGGGTAAGCCTCGGAAAACAGGGCGTTCCTTGCTTTCAGACTGTGCTAAGGAACGGTTCCTTCCTTCCAGAGGGATGAATGGCTTAAGCTGAGGATGTTGTAACCTTGGAGGGAGAGGATTGGCGCTGACTACAAGGAAAGAGCCACGGGCAGATGAGCAGTTCAGTGCAGACGTTTCCATCCATATGGACATTCACGTGGATGAACCTGATCCCTGATCTCTGAATCTATGTTCATTCAGTCATATGAAGTGCCTTGAAAAGTTATTTTTAGGTAGCTTTAAAATATTGCCTTAAATGGTGAGTTTTCAAGGGTAAGAAACCACGCTGTGAAATTCAAGTATTATTTATCTAGGGGTTTTTTTTTTGCAAGTAAGACTTTTACATTCCTCACTTTTACAAGAATTCCAGAATAGATGAGGCTTTTAAGGGGAAACAATATCTCAGGTACTTTGTATAAGGAATAACAAAACGTTTAACTTAGTTTTTTTTGAAAGTAAGACTTTTAGAGGCCTCACTTTTACAAGAATTCCAGAATAGATGAGGCTTTTAAGGGGAAACGATATCTCAGATACTTTGTGTAAGGAATAAAAAAAAAACATTTAATCAGCCCCTAAACTGGGGAAGGGATAAAGAGGGGGAAAAACCAACACTGGAAGTAAGTCTGTAGAAGGAACAATGAGTAACTGTGAGTGCAGCTCACAAGGAGATGAGCTTTTCCTTGGAACTTGGATTTAGTGACACCTGGAAATAGTGTCAGAGGTAGAGTTGATCCCCAGCCCCATAAATCATGTTGGAAATCTGGAGGTCCTTGGCTTTGGGACTTCATCCAGTACGACTGAGTTGCCTTTTTCCCTGCTGACCTGTTCCATGTGCCTCTCCCCGTGTCATTCCAGGTTTGGGATCTGCCTTGTCCCCCGCCAAGCTGAGGACAGGTATGACTGTTACAAGTGCCACTGGTACGAGGGCAAGATGAGAGGCTACGGAATCTGTGAGTAAGTGACACCCACAGATGGATCCTGGGGGGAAAAGGG
The DNA here is from genome assembly GCA_013396775.1 of Cephalopterus ornatus. Taxonomy (NCBI): domain Eukaryota; kingdom Metazoa; phylum Chordata; class Aves; order Passeriformes; family Cotingidae; genus Cephalopterus; species Cephalopterus ornatus. Next base: position 29,818 of record VZRE01010484.1, on the reverse strand, counting down.
GGGGTGTTCAAAGGGTGGGGTGTTCCCATTTCATTCCATCTGCTGGGAATTTGGATGGAGCCTGGTCTGGAAAGCACTGGTTGTGGGCACAGAGAATCCCCGAATGGTTTGGGTTGGAAGGGACCTTAAAGATCGTCCCATTCCAACCTGGCTGTGGGCAGGGACACCTTCCACTAGCCCAGGTTGCTCCAGCCTGGCCTTGGACACTTCCAGGGATTCAGGGGCAGCCACAGCTTCTCTGGGAAATCCATTCCAGTCCCTCCCCACCCTCCCAGCCAGGAATTCCTTCCCAATATCCCATCTATCGCTGCCCTCTGGCAGTGGGAAGCCATTCCCTGTGTCTTGTCCCTCCATCCCTAGTCCCCAGTCCCTCTCCAGCTCTCCTGGAGCCCTTTTAGGCACTGAAGGTGCTCTGAGGTCTCCCTGGAGCCTTCTCTTCTCCAGCACCGTGCTCATCTTTGCTGAGGTCACATGTGGCTTGTGCCCAGAGGAGTTGGCCCTTGGCAAGCCTGGACTGTCCATGCTTGATGCTCACATTGACTCCTTTCCCTTCCCCAAGTGTGCCAGGAGAGCACAGATCCCCAGATCCCCATTTTCCAGCTGGGATAGGCCTATAGGACCTGCCTTCCTCCAGCCTGCATGTTCTGCTCCTTATTTATGACTCCAACTCAGAGTAGCCCTTCTGAGAGAGACCAGCCCAGGAGAAGGGATGGTGGCCACCACAGAACGGTGAAGACAAGGCTTCCTCTTGATCTGATCTACTCTGGATCAACCAGTGGTCACTGTGACCCAGCTGGTGAGAGGTCAAGGCCTCTCCCAGGACAGTTGCAAGCCAATGTGTTGTGTCCTTGGAAGCTGTGGAGTGACTGGGGGATGAACATTCCTCGTAGGGAATGACTATCAGTCAAATATCTGGAATATTTAGCAGGAAGGTGACCCTGATCTGCTCACTCTCCTGATTTCCTCTTCCAAGAGGAGCTCTCAGACAGTCACAGAGTTAAATCCTGTGTCCCCTGCAGGTATGGGAATGACCTGGTCTACAAAGGTTACTTCAAGGACAATGTGCGCCAGGGCTTTGGGATCCTGGAGAATTTCTCAGCTGAGCATCCCTTCAGATACACGGGACAGTGGGAAAACGACAAGAAGAACGGATATGGAGTCTGGGAAGACAAAGACAGGTGAGGGTGGGGTGGGTCAGAGGTGGCTTTAGGTGCGTGACAGCTTTGGCCCACTGTTGATGGGATAAAGCCTCATGTTTGGATGGGGAGGTTTGGGGGTTGGAGGTGGGATGTGCTCAACCTCTCCTGTAAGGCTTGAACTCCTGGGAAAGCCCTGTATGGACTGAGTTTGTGTGGGACGTGTGGAAGTTGTGCTGCATGGAGCGTTACATCAGGTAAAACTGCCCTCAGGAAGTGACACATTAAATCCATGAAGATCTCAGAAAATGGGGAAAAAACCCATAATTTGTTTTCTGATGTACTCCAGAGGGGAGAGATACATAGGGACGTGGCTGGATGATCACAGACATGGACAAGGCATCGTGGTGACCCAGTCAGGTGTCTGCTACCAGAGGATGTTCCACGCTGATAAAATGGTGGTGAGTGCACACGGTCAGTGGGCTCTGTCAGCCAGGGGGGTGTGGAGCTCGCCAGCAACGGAAAAATTAATGTTTCACTCCTTAATTAATCAATGAGGGCAATTGGGAAGCAAGAAAGGGAGATCTCAGGGAAAGATTTCTCCTACAGGGAGTGCTTGGCACTGACCAGGCTCCCCAGGGCAGTGGGCACAGCACCGAGGTGACAGAGCTCCAGGAGGGTTTGGACAACGCTCTGAGACACAGGGTCGATTGTTGGGGTGTCTGTGCAGGGCCAGGAGTCGGGCTGGATGATCTTTGGGGGTTTCTTCCAGCTCAGGGTATCCTGGGATTTTACCATAACAATACTTTTGAAGAACAAGGTTTCGATTAAGTCCTGTTTTTTATCACCCTCCTGAGGTGTGGGGAGGAACAAGACCTGGGACTGTCACTTCTCCTTGCTCATCCTAAGACACTTGGCAGGTCTGGCTGTTCAACTGATCACCCAGTCCCAGTTACAGACCAGGAGTCACACAGGAAGTGCTGCGTGGTTATAACTCTCTCAGGGTGCTTATACATCCCTCAGGATGGTTGTATATCCCTCAGGATGGTTGTATATCCCATAGGATGGTTATACATCCCTCAGGACGGTTGTATATCCCTCAGGATGGTTGTATATCCCATAGGATGGTTATACATCCCTCAGGATGGTTGTATCTCCACAGGATAGTTATATCTCACTCAGGATGGCTGTACATCCCTCAGGATGGTTGTATATCCTTCAGGATGGTTGTGTCTCCCACAGGATGGTTGTATCTCCCTCAGGATGATTGTATATCCCTCAGGATGGCCGTATATCCCTCAGGATGGTTGTATATCCCAAAGGATGGTTATATATCTCTCAGGATGGTCATGCATCCCTCAGGATGGCTGTATATCCCTCAGGATGGCAATATCTCCCTCAGGATGGTTATACATCCCTCAGGAAGGTTATATCTCTCTCAGGATGGCTGTTTCTCGCTGAGGATGGCTGTATATCCCTCAGGATGGCTGTATATCCCTCAGGATGGTTGTATGTCCCTCAGGATGGTTATACATCCCTCAGGAAGGTTATGTCTCTCTCAGGAGGGCTGTGTATCCCTCAGGATGGCTGTGTATCCCTCAGGATGGCTGTGTATCCCTCAGGATGGCTGTGTATCCCTCAGGATGGCTGTGTATCCCTCAGGATGGCTGTGTATCCCTCAGGATGGCTGTATATCCCTCAGGATGGCTGTATATCCCTCAGGATGGCTGTATAGCCCTCAGGATGGCTGTGTATCCCTCAGGGTGTTTGTATATCCCTCAGGATGTTTGTATATCAAAGTGTCCAAGGCCAGGTTGGAGCACCCTGGGCTAGTGGGAGGTGTCCCTGCCCATGGCAGGGGATGGCACTGGATGATCCTTAAGGTCCCTTGCAACCCAAGCCATTCTGGAATCCCATGATACTCCATCTCTCTCGGGAGATCCTGAAATCTTCACCTTTCCAGTGCGAGTTTCCCTGTGCCGAGTTTTGGTGTCGCTGAAAGTTCAGCCGTTGGTGGGGAGAGCGGAAGGAACTGGCATCACTCGGACTGGCTCAGGAACCAAAGCTTTGCTTCTCCTGGAAAACATGCGCTTAAAAAAAAACAAACGACCCCTTCCCCGCTCACCAAGTCAGGGCAAAATGTTTACTTGTGGAAACTCGGGCGGAAGCGCTTCCCAGAAAACCTCCGTCTGCAGGGAACCAAAAGAAAAGCTGCCAAAGGCTCCTTTAACTTCCCGAGGCCTCCAGGTGGGGAGCAGCCACTTCAGCTTTCCTAGTGGAAAATCGGTGTGACCGAGAAGCTTCCCTTGGAAACCTTTTATCTTTTGCCAGAAAGGGCGTTTTTCCAGCAAGGAAACCATTCCGGTGGAAAATGTGTTCCAGCTCTACAAGTGACCACGTTTTCTGGCCAGTTTGGGTTCTTATAAACTCCAGGGCCTAAACTGTGGATTAAATCCACGCAGGAGAAATATGAATTATCCTGTGTCTTCCCTGCATCTTGGTGCTCCTTCCCTAAAAATTGTGCTACTGAAAGCAGGGTGGGATTTGGGAGGCAGTAGAATGAGTTGCTTAAGGAATGTTTGGGAGCAGCTCATTAAAGCCCTGTTGACTGCCCAGCAAGGGATAAAGTGAATTCCAGGTTTAGGCTGGATATTAGAAAGAGTTTTTAACCCCAGGGGGTGGTTGGGCACTGAACAGGCTCCACAGGGGAGTGGTCATGGAACAAATCCTGCCAGAGCTCAAGGAGCATTTGGACAGTGTTCTCAGGGATGTGGTGGGATTGTTGGGGCGCCCTGGGCAGGACCAGGAGCTGGACTGGGAGATCCTTGGGGGTCCCTTCCAGCTCAGGATATTCCATGATCCTGTTTCCTCTTAATCACTTTTCAAGGGGTGACACAATTGGCTCCATCACCTAAAAAGTCCTGGGACTGGGAGAAGCACGAGTTTGACCCCTGTGACAGTTCCTGGTGACCCTTCTCAGCACAGGATCCTGCTTTTTGCTCCTTTTTCTGGGAAAACTAATGCAATAGTTGGTCAAAGCCTCCTGACACCAGGAATTCTCATGGGGTCTCTCCGGAGATTCTCCTTCCTCTCGAGCACTGAAATGAGATGTTGGGCTTTCAGAAGAGATCCTGGGAATCTTCAGCCCGGAAATAATCCAAGCCAGGGGTTGTTTCTGGATGGGTGGGAAGTTCACGTCATGAATTCATTCCTTCTGCTTCCGACTGCAGGGTTCTGGGATCCTGCTCCTGGAAGACGACTCTGTCTACGAAGGGAACTTCACGGAGGATCTGACCTTTGTTGGGAAGGTGAGAATTCCTTCATCCGGGCCTTTCTTGATTCCCACATGGATTCATCTCCCACAGTTTCTTGGTTTCCACATCACATCTTTCCATATTTCCCACACTTGCCTGATTCCCACATGGATTCATCTCCAAAGTTCGCCCCTTCCTGCTCCAATTCCCCCAGTCTCTTAGAAAATCGAATTTTCATGAGTTTTGGATTATTTTTGTCCTTCATCAGTCTCAGTCGTGGAAGAAAAGCTTCAGCTGAGAGACTTTGGGGGGCTTTGTGAATAGTTTTGGGGTTTGATGTTTGATTTACATTCAGGGCCTTGAGGTTTCGGGGTTTTTTGGGGGGAGTGGTTTGGTTGGTTGGTTTTGTTCAGTTGGTTTTTTGGTGGGTTTTTTTTGGGGTCTGCATTTTTGTTTGTTTGTTTTGTTTTGTGTTTTTGGCTTTTTTGTTTGGGAGTTTTTGCTTCGGGTTTTTTTGTATGTTTTCGGGGGTTTTGTTTGTTTTTGATTGGTTTTTTGTTTTTCATTTGGGTTTTTTTATGTTGGGGTTTTTTGGTTTTGTTTGTTTTTCGTTTTTTTCTTTTTTTGTTTGATTCTTTGGTTTTTTGCTTAGTTTTTCATTTGTTTTTTTTTGTTATTTGCTTGTGTTTTGCATGGGTTTTGTGGGGGGTTTTGTGGTTTGTTTTTTTGGTTTTATTCAATTTTTGTTTTGCTTTGGGTTTTTTTGTATGTTTGGGGTTTTGTTTGTTGGTTTGTTTTTCCTTTTTGTTTGTTTTTTTTTGTTTGTTTTTCATTTGGGTTTTTTGTTTGTGGTTTTTTTGGCTTGTTTTTTTGTTTGGTTGGGATTTTTGTGTTTTTTTTGTTTGCTTTTGTTTCTTATTTACTTGGTTTTTTGTGTGGTTTTTGTGGTTTGTTTTTTTCTGGTTTGTTTTTGTTTAATTTTTGTTCTGCTTTGTTTATTTTATTGTTGCCATTGGGTTTTTTTTGATTTGAACTCAGTTTTATTTGCTTGTTTTTGTGGGACGTTTTTGACTGTTCTCCCCAGCTGCACTTGGGATGTTTTTGCCTTCTTCAGACAAATATTTTAAGCTTTCGCAGTGGTTGGGGACAGAGGAAATGCAACAAACCCGAGGTGTTACCCCACAGCTGAGGGATTTGGCAGCCGAATTTTGCAGTGTGGGCGCTGCACCCACAATTCAACACTTTGTGGCTGATCTTGAGCAGAAATATCGGGTCGAAGTGGTGATAAAATTCCCCGTGGAAGGAAAACTCGTTCCTGAACAATGGGATGAGCCTGGCAGGGAGTGTGTGGTTGGATCACCCTGAGAGGGCACAAAACCTTGGTGATGAATGCAAATGAGCCTCGGTAATGAATGCAAATGAGCCTTGTCATTAACGACTAGTCAGGGGAGGAAGAGCTTGTCATCATCTTCTTCACCCAGAAGACTCGGGGCAAGACATTGCAGACGTTGGTTATAGTGCTCAGATCCTCCCTAATTAATCCGAGATTAATTAGCTTACAGCCTCCAAAATTAATCTCGACTTTACAGTGGGGAGTCCAGAGAAATCTGTTCTTTATCCAAAGCTGGCATGTGCCTCCTGCCAGGAGCAAGGAGGATTTCAGGCTCCCATTCCAAGCCAGACTGGTTAGGATGTTGTTTGGCTTTGCATTTAATTAAAGCCTCCAAGTTTTGAGTCAAGCTGCTGCATGTCCTGGGTTTGCCTCAGAGAATTTAAGGTTTGTCTCGGTAGCAGCGAACTCCCGAGTTTTCAAACAAGTTTGAAGGTGTTTGTGTTGAGGATCAGGTGATTCCCCACACTCGGGAGGCCAAAATTCCCTGTGGTTTGAGGAAAACCGGGAGAAAGTGAAGCTTCATCCCTTCGCTCCTGTTTAGTTTAAACTACTGTCAGATTTAAGCCAGAGAATTTGAATAACTCGAAGGAGATTTTGAGGGTTTGTAGGGAATAATGCGGATGTTTTAATCTGGGCCTGTGGGATGTGTTGACATCATTGCTTTGGATGCTGGAATATCCACCTCCGTGGTGGAAGTTGTTCGGAGCCACCCTTTCGAGAGCTGGCGCTGCTGAAAAGAGACTTTTGAGCCCTTGGTTGCAGCTTGTTTCCTGCCACTGATGAGATCTTGGCAGAGTAACCCTGGATTCCTCCTCCGCAGGGAAAGCTGTCCTTTGCCAACGGCTTCGTTTTGGAGGGAACCTTCACGAACAAGTCAGGCCAAGGCCTCCAGACCCACGGCATCCTCAACACCTCCCACGAGCAGCAGGATGAGAGGATCACCAAAACGTGAGCAAAGCCAGCAGCTTTCTGGGCGACTTGCTTGGATTTCGACTCCCTCGGACTCCCCTGCTGGGATCAAAGCGGCCCTGGCTGAGCTTTGGTCTAAAACCTGGTTTAGGGGACAGGGAGGAAAGGAGAGCAGGGGTTGTCGTGGTGTTAATACCACGCAGGAAGGGGAAATAGATGTTCTCCTCCTCACCCTGCCACTGCCCTCCACGTGCAGGAGCTGCTGCTGCTGTTTTGGCAGGAAATGGTGGGAATACAGGGCAGGAATAACTGAGCTGGAGCCATCAGGACACATCTTTTGGCCACATCCTTGGTTTCAGGGCTGAACCCTGCCAAGGGATGCCAAGCTGGATTCAGCCAGTTTAACTCATAGGAGGAGAGTCCCAGTGGGGGAAAAAAACCAGCTGCCTGTCCTCACAAATTCCATTTCCTCTCACAAAACCCGGTTCAGTTTCCTCCTCTTTCCTCTTCAAAACATTTCCAGTCCATCATTCCTGTTGCAGAAACAGCTCCTGTTCAGAAATAGCTGCTCAACTCTTCTTCCTCAGCCTTTTCTGAAGGCTTTTGGGTGACATAAATAGTCTGGATTTAGGGAACATGCACCAGGGGCCAAGAAAGTCTGTGAGCAGCAAAGATTCAGATTATTTATGTTCCACACACCAGGAATTTTCCTTCGCCCAAAGCACCTCATTGTCAGGACAAGAGACTTGAGTTGCTTTTATGGAATGCCCACTTGGGCACTTCCATGTTCCTCTGATCCTGCAGGACATCATGGAATGGTTTGGGTGGGAAGGGACATTAAAGGTCACCCAGTTCCACCCCCTGCTATGAGCAGGGACACCTTCCACATCCCAGGTTGCTCCAACCTGCCCTTGGACACTTCCAGGGATCCAGGGGCAGCCACAGCTTCTCTGGGCAACCTGTGCCAGGACCTCCCCACCCTCCCAGCCAGGAATTCCTTCCCAATATCCCTCTGGCAGTGGGAAGCCATTCCCTGTGCCTGTCCCTCCATCCCTTGTCCCCAGTCCCTCTCCAGCTCTCCTGGAGCCCCTTTAGGCCCTGCAAGGGGCTCTCAGGTGTCCCTGGAGCCTTCTTTTCTCCAGGTGAACCCCCCCAGCCCTCCCAGCCTGGCTCCAGAGCAGAGGAACCCCATCCCTGTCTTAATCCTAACCCTGGAAAACCTCCTCTATTTGAAGGTGAGGTCTGAAGTAATTAAAGGGCGGCCCAGGAAATCCTAATGCCATGTTCCATGTTCCAGTCAGCTGGGCCTCAGGGAGTTCCCGGTGGAGAAAAGGTGGAAGGGAATCTATGACCAGTTCCTGGAATTCCTCCAGTCTGGCTGCAAGGAAGAAATGGAGGAGTCTTTCACAGGGTTCCACATCCAAACCAGCAAGGAGCTGAGGAAATCTCAGGAATATCTCTTCTGCCAGAGGTAGGAATATTCCAGGGCCTCGTTGCCACAGAGGAATCCATTTAAATCAGGGTCTGATTTAAACCATGTTTTAAAATTAGGAACTTGAGCATTTTCCAGTTGTTCTTTCTCATGAGGCAGGAGGAGGAATTTTACCCCTCAATTTAAAGTTGCGCTGTTGAGATTGATTTAATTCTTAGAAATGAAAAATTAATTTGTTCTAATTGTCTTATTGCCCCTTTGGAATCTACCGGTGATACCCAACTGGATTTATTCCCAGAGCTTCCTTGTGGGCTTCTCCTCCCTCACCTCTCATCTTTTCAGGGGGACTGAGGACATATCCTGGAAGATTGAAGATATCCTTGAAGAGCTTGTCCAGCACCAGGAGCTGGAGTCAATACAGAGTTACTTGGAGAAGGTAAAGCTTGTGATGATCCAGGTTTGGCCGCCAGCCACGGACACAGGGCCAGGCAAATTGCTGTGAATTTAACAGCACATAAAACATGGCCAGAGGCTTCAAGGACTTCCCTAAATCGTGTGAGGAACAGGGTTGTCCCTCATGCTTTTTGGACACTCAGTTTTGTGCAGAGCTGCAGGGAAGAGGCCAGGAAGCAGATGAGGAACCTTCTCTCTTGGTTCTCCGGCTGCTGGAAATGATGAAGGAACTTCCAGATGGTTTTTCCTGGCCCAGCCTTTCCCTGGAGCACCCCTTTTGTTCTCTTTGATCAGCACAGCAAATCCCATCAGAGCAGCAGTTCCACTGAGCACATTTGGCCTGCTGAGGGGAGGAGAAGGGGCTTGTGGCAGCACAACCAGCCCAGAATGACAGTGGGTCACCTCTGGGCTTGTTCTACTTGGCTGACAGCAGGAGGCTGGGGGCCCTTTTGGTGTTTTCCTCCACTGATGGCAATGCTGACAACTGGAATTTAATCTTCCTCTCCCATGCAGGCACTGAAGTCCTCCCTGCACCCTCTGGGGAAGCTGCTGAAGGCCCTGACAGTCGCTTTCCAGGCAACATATTCCGGGATTGGGGCCAACAGGCACCTGCTGACGATGGCACAGGAGGAAGTCAAGTACTATGCCAAGAAAATTTGGGAATTCTACCGGTAAGTCGAGCAGGTTGAGTCCTTCCAGTGGGTATGAGCACGGAGGGCTCGGGGAGGAGAACATTGGGATGGTGTTTTTGGGTGATGTGCTTTAATCACAGGATGTTTTTTGAGGGGGAGGTGCCTCAGAACGGTGTTAAATAAAGAGTTATTTGCCATAACTGGGGTCATGTGGACCTGGAAAACCTTTATTAAGGTCATTCAATGGTCATTATATGATTAATGGTCATTAATGTGAGTGAGTCTCACTGAGTTGTGGCAGATCAAGGAGCTGCTGCTCATAATAAAGCTTTATTTAAACAAATATGAAGCAAAAAAACCTCCCTAAGAACTGAGGGCAGCCAAGTGTGTCAGAGCACACAGCAGGGCTGTGATAGCCGTGTTTGAAGGAGAAGTAGAGTCATGGAATGGTTTGGGTTGGAAGGGACCTTAAAGAGGATCCAGTTCCACCCCCTGCCATGTTCAGGGACACCTCCCACTAGCCGAGGTTGCTCCAACCTGGCCTTGGTCACTTCCAGAGATCCAGGGGCAGCCACAGCTTCTCTGGGCAACCTGTGCCAGGGTCTCCCCACCCTCCCAGCCAGGAATTCCTTCCTAATATCCCATTTAGCCCTGTTCTCTGCAGTTTGAAGCCATTCCCTGTGTCCTGTCCCTCCAGGGCCTTGTCCAAAGTCTTTCTCCATCTTTCCTGGATCTCCTCCAGGTCCTGGAAGGCCACAATAATTTTCCCCCCGAAGCTTCTCTTCTCCAGGCTGGACAATCCCAGCTGTCCCAGCCTTTCCTCCCAGCAGAGCTGCTCCATCCCTCTGATCATCTTGGACTGGATGAGTCCCCTGGACTCTCTCCAGCAGCTCCACGTCCTTCCCGTGCTGGAGGCAGCTCTGCAGGGGGGTCTCACCTGAGGGGGCAGAGGGGCAGAATCCGCCCCTCCCTGGCTGTGGGATCATCCCAGGACACCACTGGCTTTCTGAGCACATGGATGGGGCACGTCCAGCCTTTCTCCACCAGCAGCTGAAGCTCGGCGAGGCCCAGCCCAGCAGGAGTTTGGGCCGTGCGGCGTAAGCGCGACGTCGAGCTCGGCCCTGTGTGGGCAGAGACTCCACGAGGAGGTTGCTCAGCTCCGTGGTTGTGCCTGTGGGTAATTAAGGCCTGGATCATAATTAAGGCCTGGATCAAAGGCATCGCTGGGATCCTGCTGCTCTTTGATTATCTTTTAGGAGATAGGAGAAATGCCCCAGCAGGCAGAGCTGGGCCTGGGGCTGCGCTCGGGGTTGGTGTCTCCGTAAAAAGGAGAGGTAGGATTAAAGCTTTGGTGTTCTCAGCGAAGCCTGGTGAGGTGGGGGAGGGCTCAGAGCTGAGGGACTGTGTGTCCTGGAGCACAGCCGGTGGGAACGGGTCAGGTTGGGTTGAGTCCATCAAGGGCCGACAGCCTGAGCCCTGGCTCATGTGAAGGTGCTGCTGAGCTCAGTGCAAAGTTTGCTTCACGTCTCAAGGGGTTTGGTGAATGAAAGGTGGGGAGGGAGACCCACCTTGCCCCTGCTGTGCTCCTGGGTGAGTTCCCCGGGCTGATACCGCTGCACAAAAACAAAGGGCAGCCTCTCCCTAATCCTCATTTTAGGAGGATGAAGTTTGCTTGGGAATAAGGACCACAAAGATGATCAGAGGGGTGGAGCACCTCTCACACAAAGGCAGGATGAGAGGAGCAGCCTGGAGAAGGCAGGGCTCCAGGGAAACCTCATTCTAAACTAAAAGAGGAGAGATTTAGATGGGATATTGGGAAGGAATTCCTGGCTGGGAGTGTGGGGAGGCCCTGGCACAGGTTGCCCAGAGAAGCTGTGGCTGCCCCTGGATCCCTGGAAGTGTCCAAGGCCAGGTTGGAGCAACCTGGGATAGTGGAAGGTGTTCCTGCCCATGGCAGGGAGTGGGATGAGATGATCCTTAATGTCCTTTCCAACCCAAACCATTCTGGGATTCTCTGGAATATCAAGACAAAGCCCAGCTACTCTTCCCGAAGAGGACCCTCCCCTGATGTTCAGGGATTGGTTTGGAGAACTGGTTGCTAAAGTCTCATGTCACCTGAGTGGGAATTCAAGGAGATGGAGCTCAATCCACATTTAAGATTCCAGAGGGACCATCCACTCTCCAGGAGCTGTGGAGATTTTGGGACACTCAGTCGTTCCTGGGGCTTCTGCTGTTAAGGGAGAAACCCCTCAAACAGTGAAACTTCCCCACGGAAACAACACTGCAGGAATTCCAGGGAGCCTTAATATCCCACCTGGGGCTGGGACAGCTGAGCTCCACTTGGGAATAACAAATTATCCCTTAATAAAAAAAAAGGAGGAAGGGAACTAAACCTTGTTCCTGCTGCTCTTTCAGGGGTTTGCTCCATTTGGCACTGGAACAGAAAGGCCAAGTGCCCCCGAAGTGTGTGGATGGAGACACAAGGTAGGTGCTGCCACTGGGAGTTTTATTCCAAGTTGTTTGGACATTTGGGGTGTCCTCTAAAACACACCCGGTGCTGAACTCCTCCGAAGGGTCACTTTGGGGCAGGTTTGGTGCCCAGACTTCCCTCTGAGGGCAGAGTTTTCAGGAGTTCTGCTTGAAGCATGAAAACACCTTCTTTTGCTCATGTTCTGGAGCAGGAGACACTGGCAGAGGAGGGAGAAGACGTGTTGTTCCTAGAACAAGAAAGTAGGAATAATAGCGGGAGACACAGATTTAGGGGTTTTGGGAGTGGGAAGAAGCGTCTTTGCTCAGTTGTCCCGATTTGGCCTGGATTTCTCTTTGAACCTGAAACCATTTCCTTGGGGGATGAACGAAGCCAAGAGGTTGGTGCATTTGTGGGCAGCTGGAAAAGGTCTGGAAGTGAGCTTATTTAGGCTTTTTTCCTTAAGAAATAAGAAAGGCTCCACTGAAACGGGTCAGAAAGAACAGCTGGAGGTGAGTTTCTACTGAAAGACCTCAGAAAGAAAAGCTGGAGGTGAATCTCTGCTGAAACAGGTCAGAAAGAAAAGCTGGAGACAGGCCTCTGGTGCTCCAGGTTTCTCCCAGGGATTAAGGAAATCTCATGGAGATCTGTCCTATCCCACAGCACGGGATGCACCCGGATCTTCAGCTTGGATGAGAGTGTCCTGTAGGGTCACTGCAGCCCAGCTGGGACACTGAGTGAGCTCAGGAGGAGGCAGGAGGGGAGAACAAGGAGAACACCCCCAGGTCTTTGGAAGCTGCCTCTTCCATCCACGTGCCTGGTGTTTTTGGGAATGTTTAAGGCTGTAATGTCACTGTGGGGTTGGTTTTCTCTGCCCCAGTGACCAGAAGGCCTCCAGTGTGGTCCTGCCCCTGATCCTGCCCTGCTTCTACCCCGAGCTCTTCATGCTCTACATGCTCTACCACGAGAGAGAAGACGACCTGTACTGCCAGGGCATCGTGGACCTCAGCCTCTTTCCTGACATCAAGCTCCTGGAATTTCTGGATGTGCAGAAGTAAGTGGCATTTTTGCATCCCCTGGATGCAAGGCCGTGGTCCTGGAGCCTGTTCCTGGTCCATCAGTGGCTGTAGCACTGACGTTTTGTGCTGCCAGAGGAATTCCTGCCAGAGGAATTCCCGCCGGGAAGTGCCTGCCTGTCCTGGAAGGACAACACTGACTAGGGAAAAGCTGCAAATAGCTGGACTAATTTTAATTTTTTTTGGGGGGGAAAAAAGCCCTTTATTACCTCAAACAAATGCTTTGTTCCAACTTGGGACCAACCAGCCAGAGCTTATAAACGAGCCTTAGAAAGGGCAACAGCGGTATCTGCTCCAGGAGTGGAGACACACAGACTCAAAAATGAGGAGGCAGATGTTTCCTTCATCCCTTCCTGCTGCTAAATCCGCCTTTGGAATGAGATGTGGGGCCAAACTCCAGCGGCTTTCCCACCACAGCATCACCTGCAGCTCAGGGAGACCCCGGGGGCTCAGTTTGATTCAGTCTGTGCTCAGTGGGAGGAGTCGAATCGGAAGGTTCCCAAACTCTCCGTTGATGACTTTCAGGAGCATCTCTGAGTAAAATCAAGCCTTTGCTGGGATTAATAAGCCAAATTAATTAATAGTCATTATCCCTGGAGCAGTGCAAGGAGAGGAGGAAACTCCTGCACCTCTAAGGCTCGAGCGTCGCCTGGAACGAGGAGATTTGGGGTGATTTCAGGTGATTTAGTGATTTAGGGCGGGCTCAGACCTTCTCAGCGTCCCTGTGGTCTCCTTCCAGGCACCTCTGGCCTCTCAAGGATCTCACCCTGACAACCAACCAGGTGAGGGACATCCCGGAGTTCCAGCTGTTCGGGATGGGATCCGGGGATCTGTCGTGGTGCCGGGGCTCCGTGGGAGGGGTTGGGGAGTTTTGTGCTCCGAGATGTTCCAAAGGATCTGTGTCTCCCTTTTCCAGAGGCGCTCCCTGGTCAAGGACAAGTGTTTCCTGTCGGCCACCGAGTGTTTGCAGAAGCTCATGTGAGTCCCGGGCAGCGCCTCCGGGGGCTGCGGATTCCAGGGAAATGTGTAATTTAATAAAGAATTTATCGTAATACGTGGGATAAAATGTGGATAAAATTTAGCTAAGGTTCAGCTAAAATTTAGATAAAATTTAGATAAAATTCAGCTAAAATGTAGATGAAATTTAGCTAAAATTCAGCTAAAGTGTAGATAAAATTCAGCTAAAATGTAGATGAAATTTAGCTAAAATCCAGATAAAATTTATATGAATTTCACCTAAAATGTAGGTAGAATGTAGCTAAAATTCAGCTAAAATTTAGCTAAAATTTAAATAACATTTAGATAAGTTTTACATAAAATTCAGCTAAAATTTAAGTAAAATGTTGATAAAATTATAGCTACAATGTAGGTAAAATGTAGATAAAATGTAGGTAAAATTTATATGAAATTCAGCTAGAATGTAGGTTAAATGTAGGTAAAATTCAGCTAAAATTTAGATAAAATTTAGATTATACATGAAATATAGATAAAATTTAGCTAAAATTCAGCTAAAATTTAGATAAAATGTAGCTAAAATTCAGATAAAATTTTAGCTAAAATTTAGATAAAATGTAGATTAAATGTACATAAATTTCAGCTAAAATTCAGCTAAAATTTAGCTAAAATGTGGATAAAATGTGGATAAAATATACATAAAATTCAGCTAAAAATTAGCTAAAATTTAGATAAAATTCAGCTAAAATTTATAATTTATAAAGCCTTCAATTTCTACCTGCTCACAAAAGCGTTTCAGGGTCAGCCCCCGAGGTTCTTTAAAGAGAAGCTGTTTGTGATACTTTGACGTTTAAACCGAAATAACAATAAGTTCTGTCCACGTTTTTTTTCCCTCAGAACCGATATGGAGACAATCTCAATCGTGTTTAAATGCAGTTATCCCTTGATTAATGTCTGCCTGGAATTCTGCATGGATATTCCTGAGGAAGGAATCCTTCCCTGGGAGGGTGGGAGGGGCTGGAATGGAATTCCCAGAGAAGCTGTGGCAACCTCTGGATCCCTGGAAGTGTCCAAGGGCAGGCTGGAGCAGCCTGGGATAGTGGGACTATGGCAGGGATGGAATGGGATGATCCTTAAAGTCCCTTCCAACCCCAAACCATTCCGGGGTGATGGTTCCACCCCAAATCAGCCTTGGAATGAATGGAACGTATTCCATGGAATACATGGAATAAATGGAATGTCTTTATCCCAGCGCAGGTGGGACCTGGGGGTGACTCCTGGTCCCGTGGCTCTGGAGCTCCGTGAGGATCATGTCCCAGTGGGACATCCCCAGAGGGTGATGGAGCAAAGCTGAGCTCGGTTGAAGCTCAGCTTGATTTCTCGAAGCCCAGCCTGGGGGGATGGTGCCGGGGAGGGAACTCGAGAGGAGCAGGGAATTGTTGTGGATCCATCAGATGGCAGCTCTCAGATCCCTAAATCCTCCCAAGAGCCTCCCTGAGGAAGCCAGAGGGACTGTTTTTGTGGGACGTTCGGGGCAGAAACGTCCCGTTCCCCCTTGGACATGTCCCTGTCGAGAGTCCTTTTTGGGGAAGGTGATGGATGGACCTGAATCTCCTCATTTTTTTGGGTTTTTCCTAAGTCCTGCTTTTTCTGTGGCTGTGGAGTGGGAGCACCTCTGACAGGGCAGTTTTCCCACCCGCAGCACCACGGTGGATCCCAGGGAAAAGCTGCTGATCCTGCAGAAGACCTACGAGGAGATCGAGAGCACCGTGTCCAGGGTGGTGGAGAAGGACTACAAGCTCCCCATGGATGACCTGCTGCCCCTCCTGATGTACGTCGTGTCCCGAGCCAAGTAAGTGGAAGCCGCTCCTTTCCCAGTCCTGCCGGCGCGGGATTCCTCAGGGAAAGGACTCCAGGCCAAGGAATTGAAATGAAAAACTGGGATTTGGGGGTTTTAATTGTGCTTTTTCCTGAGCTTTTGGGTTCCTGTGGCTTGGGATCTGGGATAGGGGTTGGCCAGGATATAAAGTGACTTCCTGAGTGTCCATCTCTTATCCCAGAGGATAATTCTGGGTTGTCGTGGGAAATGGGGTCTGACAGGCCAAAGAATTTAAAATTAAAAACGGGGATTTTGGGGTTTTAAGGAGCTTCTTCCTGAGCTTTTGGTTTCTGTGGGTTGGGATCTGCCAGGTCTGCTGGGATGGGATTGGCCAGGATATACAGTGATTAAGGAATTCCTGAGTGTCCATCTCTTATCCCAGAGGATAATTCAAGGTTGTTGTGGGAAATGGGGTCCTACAGGCCAAAGAATTTAAAATTAAAAACTGGGATTTTGGGTTTTAATTGTACTTTTTCCTGAGCTTTTGGGTTCCTGTGGGTTGGGATCTGGGATAGGGATTGACCAGGATATAAAGTGACTTCCTGAGTGTCCATCTCTTATCCCAGAGGATAATTCAGGGTTGTCATGGGAAATGGGGCCAAAGAACTAAAATGAAAAACTGGGATATGGGGTTTTAATTGTGCTTTTTCCTGAGCTTTTGGGTTCCTGTGGCTTGGGATCTGGGATAGGGGTTGGCCAGGATATAAAGTGACTTCCTGAGTGTCCATCTCTTATCCCAGAGGATAATTCTGGGTTGTCGTGGGAAATGGGGTCTGACAGGCCAAAGAAACCTGGGATTTTGGGATTTAATTTGTTTTTTCCTGAGCTTTTGGGTTTCTGTGTAACCCCAACCCAGTTCTGCTGGGATGGGGTTGGCCAGGATATAAAGGGATTGAGGAATTCCTGAGTGTCCATCTCTTATTCCAGAGGATAATTCAGGGTTGTCCTGGGAAATGAAGCCTCATTTTACCACAGAATTTAGGGACATGGAGCTCCTGAAGGCTGAAGGTCTTGAACGTTATATTTCTTCATTAGCCCATTAGATTAGAACTTTATATTTATTATTAGAACCTGAGATTTATTTTTCCTGGGTGGAAGGACTGTGGATGTGACACATTCCTGCCAGAGGCTTCCAGTGGAACTGCAGGAACCTCCTTCCATCCAGCACAGGGAAACAGGATTTCCCGGCAAGTTGGAGTCAAAATCCTGGACTGATTTTCCTGGATGTGTTTGGTCTCCGAAAAAAGGGTGGAATACTTAAAATTTTTTTTATATGGAATCTTAGAACTGTTAAGGAAAAAGACCTTTAATATCTCCGGGTCAACTCAAGTCACGTTCACCACTAAACAACATCCCCAAGTGCCACATCCACAGGTTTCTGAACAATTCCAGGGATGGTGATTCCACCACTGCCCCGGGCAGCCTGTGCCAAGGCTTGGCCACCTTTTCCATGAAGAAATTTTACCCTAATATCCAACCTAAACCTCCCCCTGGAGCAACTTGAGGGTGTTTCCTCTTTTCCTGTCAGGATATCCCGTGGCCGTGCTGGACGAGGGAGGTTTTCTAGGGAGCTTCCTGGACTGTAAATGAGATCAGAAGGGGAAAAAAAGAGGGAAAAATGAAGTTTTCTTATGATGGAGCATCAAGATGCTGTGGCTGCTCCATCCCTGGAAGTGTCCAAGGCCAGGCTGGAGCAACCTGGGATAGTGGGAAGTGTCCCTGCCCATGGCAGGGGTGGGAATGGATGATCCTTAAGGTCCCTTCCAACCCATTTGTCCTAACTGGGAGCTTTTCCTTCCCTAGAATCCAGCACCTGGGAGCTGAAATCCATCTGATCAGAGACCTGATGGATCCCACCAACCAAGGAGGAATGTTTGACTTCCTCTTGACAGCACTGGAGGTGAGGGAATTTTTTCCAGCTGCAGCTTCATCGGCCTGAACAGCGAAGCCGGGCTGGGATTGAGTTTTAGGGGCTGCTTTTGGGCCTGGAACGGGACCTGATTTCCCTGATCATCTGGAGAAAATCCTTGTCCTTCATTTACAGCACATTTAATCCTGACCTTGCGAGCAGCACAGCTTCTTTGGCTGCAACAGCCCTTATTTTGGCCCCGAAGTTCCCCAATTTTGCCCCCCAAGCTGCCAGATTTTGGGCCCAATGTTCCCATGTTTTGCCCCCCAAGCTGCCAAATTTTGGCCCCAAAGTTCCCAGATTTTAGCCCCAAAGTCCTACCCAAATTTTGGCCCCAAAGCTGCCAAATTTTGGCCCCAAAGTTGTCAAATTTTTGGCCCAACATTCCCAGATTTTGCCCCCCAACCTGCCAAATCTTGACCCCAGAGTTCCCATTTTTGGCCCCAAAGTTCTCCAATTTTGGCCCCCCAAGCTGTCAGATTTTGGGCCTAACATTCCCAGATTTTGGCCCCAAAGTTCTTAACTTTTGCTCCCCCAAATTGCCACATTTTGGCCTCAAAATTCCCAGCTTTTGACCCCAAGTTCCCCAGTTTGTCCCCAAGTCGTGTCCCCAGTTTTGTTCCCCAGTTCCCACCTTTTGTCCCCGAAGTTCCCAAATTTCCCCTTACCATGTTGCTCTGCTCCTTCCCAGTCGTGCTACGAGCACATCCAGAGGATGCGGCTCCAGCAGCGGGAGAGCTGCTCCCTGACTCCCAGCTCCTGAGCCCCCGGATCCCAAGGGAACATCCTTCCTGCCGCACTTTCCCGACCAAACACTGCTGGAGGAAGAATCCCTCGGGGCCCTGCTGCTCCGGCTGCCTCTCAACGGGAAGAATCATTGATCAGCTGCGGGTTTTCCTTGGAATAACCCCGATCCTGGAGCACACAGGGGGATGCTGATGGATAAAACCCTTTGGCTGGTGTTTGGGAGTCTCTTCCCGAGTGGAAAAGGTTTCTTTTGCCCTGTGGTTTCGGTTCCTTGTCCTGCAGATAGCAGGGAGCTCCTTTCCCTGCTCCCTGGGAGGTTGCTCTGCACCGGTGGACGGACAGAAAGGAGAAGTTTATTTTAGGGAAACCACAGGAATTCGGGTGGGACCGTTTCTGGTTGGAGAGGTCACCTCCACATTCCTAAAAAAATACCCCATTCCTGGAGGGAAGAGGGGGTTTCTCCACTCCTCTTCCTCCCTGTGCCAAACTCAGGACTTCTCCCTGGCCTTTTGAAGCTGCTATTCCCCAAATTCCATGGTTTAGGAGACTAAAAGATGTGTATTTATGCTCTGCCCACTCCTGTGGAGCCTCAGGGAATGTCACGCACCTGCACCTTGGACATGCTCCTGCTGCTCTGGAATTCCGGGGGCTTGGAAGAAAGGAACGTTGGTCTGGGGTGAGAAATCCCAAATGCTGGGAAGAGAAAACGTCATGAAAACACCTGGTTTTCCCGCTGCTTTTCCAAGGGGGATTTGTGCTGGCAGACACCAGCGGGGCACAACAATCAGGCTGGGATTCAGCCTGCCTTTGGAAAAATCAACGGGATGGTTGGGATTTCGTCCCTCCCAGACAAAACCAGTCACAGCCTGAGGTGCATTTTGAGAGGTTTGACACAAGATTTTAACCTGCCTTTTTTTTTTTTTTTATTTTTTAAATTTTGCCTTTTTAAATTAATTGCTCGGGA
>VZRE01010482.1:47761-226533 GCA_013396775.1 Cephalopterus ornatus | reverse complement strand
AGAAGTCCGAGACTTCCACGTCAACACCTACCTATAATATTATATAACTGCTGTAATATTTACATATTTTTCAAAAAAAAGATTTTATAAATAAATGAAAAAAGTCTGAAGTTTATTTTTGATCTTCTAGACATTGTTTAACTACTGAAAACCAAAAAATTCTTGTGAAAATTCAGAAATAATATCTTGCTTTTGGAATATATCTACCATATTTTTATACTTTGTGCTACCTCTTACAAATAATAGTTATGGAGTCTTTGTCTTGTTGCTTATGACTCACTTATACTGTTGCAAAAAAACCCACACAAAATAAAACAAAGAAAACAAACAAACAAAGAAGAAAAGACTATCTTTTTCCTCTTCATTTATCCATCAAAACAAAACAAAATTGGGCATTAAAAATGCAAAATATATGAACAACAATGTCGAAAACCCCCAACAAGTTGGAGACATATTACAATACTAAAAATAGGGCTGCTAACTCCATTGCCTTCTGTGGTGTTAATGTCTGATGCTATTCCTTACAGGAGTGTTATGAATGAGCGGGGATCTCATAAGGGAACATATGACCAATAAAAATGGAGTAAAGCAGATTAGTGAACATGTGATAGGATTAGAATGATGGGAAAAGAAAAGCACTAGAAATGCGAATTAAGGTTTTAAACACCTTAGGGTATATGAAGATACAAATGTAAAGAATGTACTGCAGCATCAAAATATGTAGTATATATACATATAAATGTATGTACAATATGTATAACAACAATATGAATTGTAGTGTCAAAAAAAGGAAACTTGTACTAAAATTCTGTTGCTAGTACTCGAATTAAGCTATGTGAATCCCATTTTCCCCTCCCCTTAATCTTCTGGAAGCTGAGGGAAGTGAAGAGTGATTTTCATTCTTAGAACATTGGTCCTCTTCGGAAATATCATAGTAATGCAGTATATTGACATGCTGCAAGTAAAAAATTTCAATATAGTGTTTAAAATGCTTATTCAAACAATATTGGAAGAAGTATGTAAAACAATGTTAGACCTGATGGATAAATATTACCATGCATACACTCTAGACGCTTAATGAGATACATGGTAGCCAGAAATTTAGATCCGCCATACAGAATGGAGCTTCAAACATAAAAATCTATCATTAGCATGATACAGAATTTTAGTTCTTGCATAAGGGCTCGTGACTAGAAAATAATTAATAGTCTCATTCAGATGCAATTTTCTGTTTATAATAGCCATATTCTGCCTCTGTGTTGTTTGTGTTATTTGAAAGGAAGCAAATAAAAAAAACACACTTCACATCTAAAAGGAAAAATGTCTCTAAACAGGAAGAAATTATGATGCTGAAACAAATATGGGTCTTCATGAATAAGTAAATTTTTTAAACTTGAGATGAGCTGTTTATTATTTTGTCATGCATGGATGTGGTGACTGTGAAGGAAAGCAATGGCAAGGTTATTGACACAGTACTAGATTCACTTGTCATTTCTAGTGTTAAAGAAAAGGGGGTAAGTCAACTGACACATGAGAGAAAAATGTGGATGAGTTATATGATTATAAATATATCTTCAATTGGATTAATATACCACATGCCAAATTTACTTGTAGAATCTACATAACTACAGGTGATGTCTACAAAATCCTCTTCCCTTTTAGTCCTCTTCATCCCTCACCAAATCCAAGAAAGGTATCTAAGAACAGTTACCGCAGTTGTTAAAACTCAGACTACGGTAAGGTAATAAAAAAGCAAAATTCATGGTCTAATCTGAATCTGAACATCTGAAGTTAAAAGACGCTAGGCAGCTCAAGTCTGCTGCTTTACAGTCAGTAGAACTTCCATTTAAAGCATGAAAAATATTAAAAAGCTGTATTTATATTTAGTAAGTGCTAATTTAGGAAGATGTTCTGAATCATCCTCTAGAGGAGCCTATCATACTCTCATCTCTAAATTGGGTGCCTGCTATTCAGTTGCAATTTTAGTTTGAAGTCTCAGATATGTGACAACAGTAGGAAAGCTGTTGATATGAATGAAAAATGAGGACACTGCTCTGCTAAATTTTTACATGGTGTTTCCTTCACCTGTTGTGGTTTAGGAATGGTGTTTTCCAAATGAGTGCTCCCACTGAAATCATGTGGGCACTCACTTCCCTTCCCCTTCCAGCTGGAAGCACAAAAGGCAAAGATCATAGATTGACATAGGAAAAATCTGCTGAAAACAGGAATGAGATAGGAAAATGAACAGTAACACCAGCAATACTAGTAGTAGAAGTGTACAAAGAGAAGGTGATTTACATGCAAAATGCTCACCAAGCCTAGAATGATGAAAAATGGTGGCGGAAAGCCCCTCTGCCCACCACTCTTTCCCACAACCAGAAAGAAATGCCCTTCCTCTTGGAAACAAGAAGTTTAATGTTTTATATCAAGTTCTGCCAGCAGGGTCTTTTTGCACCTGGTTAGTTAAGTCCCAACAAACTGAACCAGAAGAGGAGAGGTAACATTTCAATGTAGTTGAAATATCAGGTGAATGGGACTGAAGGAGAATATTAAAGAGGCTGTAGTTTCTGGTGGCATGAGATTTATTTATTTTTTTTTTTTTGATCTTTATTGTAACCAGTCCCATTTAATATCAGAAGAAAGAAAGAAAAATAGGCAAACAGAGAAGATATTGGATAAGGACTAGGACTGAATATTCTTTACAGACAATAGTCAGAGTAAGCACCTTGTTTTCCCTTCTTGCTATTTCTTTCTAGAAATGTTTCTAAACCCCCAAAATTTTAAAGGTGAGCACAGAAGCCTTATATAATGCACAAGAAAGTTTCTGCCACAAGAAGAGAATAATCTGAATTTTACCTATCTGGTTGTAATTTCATATTTTAAAAGTGGTATGGTATAATTGAGGTTGCATACAAAGGATACCTATTTCTAGACCTCATATAGAATTCAGGTTTATGTAAGTATAAACACTTTTCCTTTCTTTTATAAGAAAGAAGTCTGTGTGAAGGTGAAATTACTTTTTTTCTCAGTATTTTTAACTTGTTTTCAAATACGATGCATTTCTGGTGCAGAACTGTCACATATAGTCGAGTGAAAAAAGTAACATGGAATTATGTAATTTCAGCTTCAACTAGACAGCTGAATGCAGAGTATTTTTCAAAAGTGTCATACAAAATGCATCTAAAATAAAATGGACTTTATGGAGGGAAAATATATTTTTATTGTCAAATTCAATCCTTATACTTGAAATTTAATAACATTTTTTGTTTCCAAGTATAAAGTTTTGGATATTATGTACAAATAATACTCAGTTTCTTCATAAAATAAATAATGAATTCTGAAAATCCTAGTTTTATATTTGTCATCATCAGAAATTCAAGATAAGATTAGCAAATGCAAAGGTTTTGCAATGTCTTGTCTTGTTTGAAAACTACAAAAAACATCCCAGACAAATCAAAAGAATAAGACAGTGAATAAAAGAATCATTAAAACGTGTCTTTCACTTGAATTTAGAAATAAAAATACCCAAAACTCTTACTTTAAACTTCTGTCAAATCACAATGACTTTTTAATTACAAAAAAATAATGCTAATTTTAAAGTTGATTTTCTTTCTGATGTCAGTTACTAAATGAAATAATCAGTTTAAGTTAATCAAATGATGTGCTGGTTTGACCATGGCTGGGTGCCAGGTGCCCACCAAAGCTTCTCTATCACTCCCCTCCTCAGCTGGACAGGAGAGAGAAAATGTAATGAAAGGCTTATGAGTTGAGACAAGGACAGGGAGAGATCACTCACCAGTTACCATCATGGGCAAAACACACTAGATTTGAGGAAATTAGTTGAATTTAACCAGTCCAAATTAGAACAGGATAATGACAAGTAAAACAAATCCTAAAAACACGTTCCCCCCCACCCCTCTCTCCTTCTCAGGCTAACTTTATTCCCAATTCTCTACCTCCTCCCCTCCAGCATCTCAGGGAGACAGGG
The DNA here is from genome assembly GCA_013396775.1 of Cephalopterus ornatus. Classification (NCBI taxonomy): domain Eukaryota; kingdom Metazoa; phylum Chordata; class Aves; order Passeriformes; family Cotingidae; genus Cephalopterus; species Cephalopterus ornatus. The sequence continues at coordinate 222,545 of VZRE01010482.1, read as the reverse complement.
AATGGGGATTAGAGTCAGTTCATCACATATTGTTTCTAGTGCTGCTTCCTCCTCAGAGAGAGGAGTCCTTTCCCTGCTCCAGTGTGTTGGAGATAGTCCTCCACAAATTTCTCCAACATGAGTCCTTTTCACAGGCTACAGTTTTTCATAAACTGCTCCAGCATAGGTCGCTCCCACGGAGTGCAGTCCTTCAGGAACAGTGTTCCTGTGTAAGACCCCACATCATCACAAGTCCTGGGAGCAGACCTGCTCTAGCATAGGCTCCTCTGGGGCCACAGGTCCGTGCCAGGACCCTGCTCCAGCATGGGCCTCCCACGGGGTCACAACCTTCTTTCAGGCATCCACCTGCTCTGGTGTGGAGCTCCTACATGGGCTGCAGGTGGATCTCTGCTCCCCTGTAAATCTCCAAGGGCTGAGATGGGACAGCCTGCTTTACCATGGTGTGCACCATGGGCTGCAGGAGAACCTCCACTCTGGCACTCGGAACACCTCCTCCCCCTCCTTCTCACTGACCTTAGGGTCTGCATAGTTCTTTGTCTCGTATATTCTCACTTCTCTCTTCCCTGCAATTACTTCAGTGCAAAACTTCTTTTTTTTTCTTTTCCTTCCTAAATATGTTGTCACAGAAGTGTTATTACCACCTCAGATTAGCTTGGCCTTGGCCAGTGCTGGGTCTGTTTCAGAGCTGGCTGGCACTGGTTCTGTTGGATGTAAGTGAAGCTTCCAGCAGCTTCTCAGAGAAGCCACCCCCATAGCCTGCCTGCTACCAGAATCTGACCACACAAACCCACTACAAGTGGTTCTTAAAATAAAAAAATTAGATCAGATTCTAATCCTCAAAGTTTCAGGATATCTCTGATTCATATAAGAACTGAAGTTTATCTTTCTGGCAAAAGTATTTCTTTCTCTTTCATATTTAATTCTGCTTTTTAATAATACTGCATATTTATTTAATTTTTTTTTTTAATAGTTAGCAATAAATTACCACCTAGGGATTTTAAGCCTAAATGATTAGTCTTCACCTTTCAATTCAAATTAGGAAGTTTTTATTAATTTGATTAATAAATAAAAGCCAGGCACCTGAGGGGGAATAACGCCATGCCACAGTACAAACTGGGTGAAACGACTGTGAACAGAAGTCCATCAGTCTCCTGAGTTGCATTAGGAAGAGTGTTGCCAGTAACTCAAGGGAAGTGATCTTTCACCTGTGCTCAGCACTGCTGAGGCTACATCTGATGTACTGTGCCCAATTTTGGGCTCTTCAGTCCAAGACAAACATGGACAAATTGGAGAGAGCCAAGAGTAGGACAGCAGAGATGATTCAGACACTGGACCTTCTGACATAAAGAAAGAGGCTCAGAAAGCTGGGACTCACAGCTGGAGAGTCAGCTACAGGAGTTCATCCCAGAGAAGAGAAGGCGCATGGAAATTTTGTCATTGTGGACGGGAGGGAAAGAAGATGAAACCAGACTCTTTTCAGTGATACCCACTAATAGGACACAAGCCACGAATTAAAACACATGAATGTGTGAAAACACATGAAATCTCATTCTTCTGTTTGTTAGTTTCTTTTACTTGAGGTGATTAAACACTTGCACAGGTTGTACTGAGAGGCTGTGGAATCTTCAACCTTGGAGATATTTCAAACCTGACTGGATATTTCCCTTGAAAACCTGTTCTACCTGACCCTGCTTTTTAGAGGAGCAGGTTGGACTAGACAAACTCCAGAAGTCCCTTCAAACCCTAATGATTTTGGGTTTCTCTGTGGTTTTGTGGTCCTGTGCTTTTGTGAAAAAAATTTAAATTAATGCTGATCTGAAGAGAAATCACACTTTTTCAAAAAGCCTACAAAATTTTTTACATAAGAACCATCCAGTTATTTAGGAAACTTCCCTGTCCAGCCATCCAGGAGCTACTCCAACAGCATGACCATCTAAAATAATAAATTTAGAAGTTACTTAAAACTATTAAAAAGAAAAAAAAATAAGAAAGTTATATCATTTCCAACAACACGGATGCTTGCACACTGAGCCACCTGCACCAAAAGTATTCCTCAACACAGTCATAAATGATCAAATACATTTTTTTCCTATTGCATTTATTAAAGTATGTGATATTACATAGGGGTTTTTTCCATAATCCTTATTTTAGAATAGTATGTGTGTTGTAGTTTCTGTTTAAATGGTCTTGTTTCTTATTGCACTACAAGAAGAACTAAATGTTTTCTGACACATACCACACATTTGACTACACGTCTGCCTTCCTCATATGAATGTGAAATTCTTGACTTGCAAGATCAAAGTATCCTTGTAAAGTGTCTTTGAATCCCAGAGAATCTATCATCTATTCCTCTCGTCAGTCCCTTCCACCAATGATTAAAGAAACAGAGGTGATGTATCCTCATTTTGCCCAGAAGAAAAGAATAAAATTCTCCACCCAGTAGAAGTATGGTATCCATCAATCTTGTGGAAATTTTCACAGGATCCGTTCAATATAACAGGTGAGAGTCAGGCTTTCAAAGCAAATATCCCCTGAGTATGAGTCTTGCTATGGCTATGGCTTTGATCTTGGAGACTAAAAAAGTAAAAAAAATGGTTCTTCAAATTAGCTTGTTCTTCAATCACTTTTTTTTTCAGTGTCCAAGGCCCTGCAGCTCATTTGCACATGTAAATACATATTTGCATATACACAGTATATAGGATTCACTGAACATTGAAGTATAATCTACAGCATAGGCATACCACTATATCAACGTGAGAGCTCATAGCTCTCTCTGAACTGCAGTTCAGAACTGGTTGATGAGCAAGTAACATAATGCCAAATTAGTAGATTTAAGTAAGAAATGCATAAGAGAGTACTCTAAGACAGATGGATAACCTTTTGCTAAAAGAAACACACATATATATTTTTTTACCTGTTTCAGAAGTCTGAACAGCTGTGTTTATTTCTTTACATCAGCTAAATAACTGTTTGTATTCAAATACTATACTGATCTGTCAGTAGAACTTATTTTCCCAGAAGACTACAGAAGATAATATTTTCCTCTAAGATGACAGAAAAAAACCATAGTTTTTGCTGCCCAATCTGGTCGGGGAAGGTGAAAACTCATAATATGTATCTAAATTATACAGCATGCATTTTCCCTATTCTCCTACTCCCCTTTAATTCTAGTAGAATGATTAGTTCATCATTTCGTCTTTAGGTCCAACACACTTTCCCATTTGGAGCACAAAATACTCTTTGGACTCAAAACAGTACCATATGTGCCCCCAGAATGGCTTATTTCAGGCATTCTGTTTACTTGCATTGCTTTTGTATCCATTCACGGGAGATATGGTACCTCTCTCTAAAACTACAAAATGACCAGTCTGTTTCATCCAGGGTTGAATGATTAGAGAAATGCATACAGCACTTCCCATTAGTGACATGAGATTTTGGATTAAAGAGGATTATTAGTTATTTGTAGAAGGAGACAAGGATGACAAGTAACTCAGGGGGTGGGAGGGATGGCGAAAGCCAACAACCAAATCAAATCAGAACAAAAGAACAAAGATCAAGTTGAAAAATACGAGTTTAAAATTAATGTTTTAACAGAGAAGTTGAAATGGAACAATCTACCAACCTTGGTTAACACCTTGGATGAGCTTATTTCATTCAGGAAAGACTGTTTTATGTGGTGAGGGTGAGTCACTGGAAACAGGGCAATAAGTCTATCAGAATTTAACTCAGAAGGAGCTCACAGAACTAGCTGACTGCTCTGGAAAAACAAATAAACAAAGTAAAACCTCTCTTACCTGTTGCAGAAGTCTAGAAGGTAAGAGGACTAATGTGTATAACTCAAACACTGAGAGGTGGATAGCTGTGGAGCCAACAAAGGATTGTTGGCCATAACACGCTGTGAGAAAGAACAGGATGTGACTGGAAAAGGGGTCCATATGGAGGCAGGAAGCACTTTTCTGGACAAATGTCCTTGTTCTGGCTCCTGGAGATAAGCACTACACAGTACAGTGCAAATGTAGGAATGAGGTTGAGAAATAGACATGGACAGCAGGGGGGAGTCAAGACCACCAAAGATCCGTAAAGCCCTCTGACTCATTTCCAGAAAGGTCTAAAAGAACAGACTGCACATGATAACAATTTGCATAGAAAACGAGAAATTTGTCCATAAGGAGGTACCCCCACAAAGCCCAGATGCGCATGTATGCCAGCGCCATGGACACCCACCTGGTGGATCAATGCCGGAGCCAGGACTGGTGATCTCTCTTTCTTCCTTACTTTCTCCTATGTTTAACCCATCTCCCTTCCTCTTTTCCCTTTCACCCCTTTATCCAAAACCCACTGTTCTGTGCTAATACAAGGAGATAAAAGAGTCATATACCAATTTTCATGCCAGCTGTATAATTTATCAATAAAACTTTATAAGTTTTTGCAGACCCTTTGACTTTTGTCATTCCTTTTGACCATAAACACCTATGAGTCTTTGGTGCTTCCTTCCTCTTCAGGGCAGGACACCACACCTGATTTAAAATATTTTTAGTCCAGTAAGATATTTAGGACCAGTTAAAATAGAGATTACAAGAAGTAATGTAAATGAGAGCAATTTGTGCAAAAGAGCACATTTGTGATAAATCCAAAGATCAATTTGTGACAAATTAGATCACAATTTTGATGTGGGAAAACCCTGAAATTTTAAGTTGCTTTGAAAGAATTGGTGATCTATTCTGTTATCCAGAAGTCATTAAAGATCTGTCTTTAAATAAAGCAAAAAATCACATCCATATACAGGTTGAAATATATATGGTAGAGTTCATAATTTGAGAACAAACAAATGGACAAGATTGCAAAACTGCACTAAATATCCAGTTCTGAGTACACATCGATGTTGCTCTTTACTTATTCTTGTTATTTCAGTAGCTTAGGTGACTAGGAAATATTCTAAGCCCTACCTCAGAAATGCGAAACATTTCATATTATATTTTCCATCCCTTTTTTTTTTTTTTTTTTTTTTCATTCCAGCTTTGATTTGGTGGCTGTCATTTCAGTAGTTGAATTAGTACTTGAAAAAACTACTTAAGGACCATTTTTGTCAAGCATGTACCCTAGGCTTCAGCAGCCTAAACTCGGTGAAAATACTCAATAGGATGAGTATGGTAAGTTAGCAAATGAATTTATATCTGAAAATCATATTTCTGTGATAGTGCCATCACCCTCTCCACTTGTTAGAACTTTCAAATTTTTAAGATGACCAAATGTGGTAGCACTCAACAAAACTCAAGGACTGATGCAGAACAGTCATGGATTATGTTCATCCCAGGATTAGTAGCAAAGTTGTAAATAGACTGAAAGTTCCATGAGACCTTTAACTGCATTTTTGTCTTCCAAAGAGCTCAGTCACTTTAAAAACAGTGGAGAGGTGACAAATATACCTTAAAGTCTGGTGTCAACTTGAACTGAGAATAAATGAACTATTTCCTTTTTCTCTCGCTTTGATTCTCACCTCTAGGCTAGAACTGCTGCAGATAAGTGCTTCAGTGCGGGTAATCTCTTAATTGCTGTAATTAAGCTAAGTCAAAAATGTTAACAGCCTAATAAATTCTTGTTAGTTTTATACATAGAAAGGACAGGTTCTCACTGCCATTTAGTTCTTGAATATATACAGGGTACTACTTTGGTGATCAAGGTTTAAAATAAAGAAGAAATATCTATTGTCTATATCTTATTTTAAATTCACAGAAATAGAATCACAGAACCATTTGGACCTCTGGAGCCCGTCTAGTCCATCTTGCTCCTATACAAAGCAGGGTCAGGTAGAACAGGAAATATCCAGTCAGGTTTGGAATATCTCCAAGGTTGAAGATTCCACAGCCTCTCTGTGCAACCTGTGCAAGTGTTTGATCACTCTCACAGTAAAAGAAAAGGAAAAAAAATCCCAAACCAAATAAAAAAAAAATAAGGAAAAAACCAACCAAATAAACAAACCCCGGTATTTTTTTGTGTTTAAATGGAATTTCATGTGTTTTAATTTGTGCCCATTGCTGTGTGTCCTGTCAGTGGGTACCACTGAAAAGAGTTTGGTTTTATCTTCTTCATTGCCTTCTATCAGGTATTTTTACCCATATTAATAAGATCCCCCTGAGCCAGCCCTGTCCTCTGGGATGAACTGCTGTAGCTGACTCTCCAGCTGTAAGTCCTACCTCTCTGAGCATCTTTCTGCATGTCAGAAGCTTCAGTGTCTGAATAATTTCTGCTGCCCTACTCTGGACTATCTCCAATTTTTACATGTTTGTCTTGAACTGAAGAGCCCTGAACTGGAGATGGGGAGTTCCAGTTCTGAGCACAGGCGAAAGATCACTTCCCTTGATTTGCTGACAGCACTCCTAATGCAACCCAGAAGGCTGATGGACTTCTGTGCCATATGGCATAAAAAAGTCCATAATAGTCCTGTTCAGGAAGCTAATGTGTGACTTCATATTGCAATAGATAGATAGGATCATGGGTATGTTTTATTTCTCTTTGCATACATTTCCTGGTGCTGGCCAATCAATTACTTATTTCAGTTCATTAAGATATTGGGGGAGATATATTTTTCTATGTAAGTGATTTTGGTTTGGGTGGATTTTTTTCTTTTTTGGTTTCTATGTAAAAGGAGTTAGGCTCCATTTAGAGAGGTCAGATTTGTGATTATAGGAAAGCTCATAAGACAATATAAGAGATCATGGACAAAATATTAATTTCATTTTCTTTATCTATGGAAGAACATTGACTTTGAAATGAAAAAAATCAAATTCAGACTCTGTAGGAATAAAAGGTACATTTCAGACTAGAAGTTCTGAAAATTAACAATATTGAAAAATATATAAGCAGATGAATTTTGAGTTATTCAAGTAAATCAAAGAGTAAACAAAAAGCTGACTTTCAGCTCTTGTATTATTCTCATATGTGAGTATCTTTTACAGAGTCAGAGCTTCCACCACCCCTTTTGCACTATGAGTACAAAGAACAAATCAAGACTTGAAGAGAGCAATCAGGGCAAAGCTTTCTGTTGATCTTTAATTATTTTAAGAGCTCTTGTGAAGCCAAGCAGCACAATGTGCACCTGACAAAAAGTTAAGGAGCACAAGCGGGTCATTCTTTAGCTCTAGTACATCATCTCTAAACTGGATGCATCAGGCAAAATTGTAGTATATAAATAAAACTGACTGTGACAACATATCAGTGCACTGATCTTCCAGTAAAACATTTTCTGATATAAACTCATTTGTTAACTTTCTTGCAACTTAGGCATAGGGTACGACAAATGCAAAAAATGGTCCTTAAGTACCTTTCTCAAGTACTACTTCAACTACTGAAATGACAACCAATGTAAAATAAAAGCTGCAATGAAGATCTAAAAAAATGGGACAGGAAATATGACATGAAATGTTTGGCATTTCTGAGGTAGGGCTTATAATGTTTTCTAATCAGCTTGTAACAATACTTCAACACCTAACTACTGAAATAACATTGATGAATAAATAAAGAGGAATATCAATGTGTATGTAGAACTGGGTATATACTTCGGCATTCTTGTTAGTTTGTTTGTTCTCAGAGTATGAACTTGAAAAGTGATGTTGAAAATGTATAATCACATGCAACATTTAAACTTTTCACTTTGGAAATATATTTAAAACATTGCAATTTCAATAGAAGTCTTTGCAAGAAATAGAATGTACTTTGTTTTTTGTCCTAGCCTCAATTGGTAAAAAACACTATCCCCGTTTAAGTCTATCAAGATTTCTGATTTACACCAGGTATGTACTTAGTGTTTGAAATACCCTATATACTAGTACATTTGTAGTAGTAAATTGTACAATTCAATACTGGTTTATGTCTACTTTCCTGAGAAGTTTGACACAGCCATAATAACATAATGCTATTATATAATATGAAGTGAGAAGATTAAATCATATAAAGAAAAAGCAAGAACCTTTGAGACATGATGTGGATGTATTTGAAGGTACTAAAATTGGATGTGTCTCAAGGTACTAAAATATGAAATACTACAGCAAATCTCTGCAATTCTTAATAGAGACAGTCCTTAAGAGCAGCGCCCATCTTTGCAACAAAAGAGGGTAGTTCTATGGTAACTTAATCCAACAACAGAATTATAGAGCAATTCACATATTCACTTTTGGCATGGGTTCTTATTTTACACTTCTGTTTTCTAGTAACAAGGGCTCTTTCTGGAGTTCATCCTAAAAAAATGAAGGAAGACCTCATAACTCTAATACATGAGCTTTCTTACCTCTTCCCAACTCTGTGGGGCACTCATGGACTAGATTAAGAGACCACATCTTATACAGACTTTTTTTTTTTTTCCTGCCTCCTTTATGAAACCACAAGAAGTTGCTTTCTCTTCTTAATCATTTTCAGGAATTTCACAGAGCATGCAAACGGTCTTCAGCTCTTTGACAGTCTTTAGCAGACTGTCATCTGGTGCTGCAGAGGGCTGGCAGCAGGCAGGCTGCTTTATAGAAAATAAAAAAAAAGAGGTAGTGGCTCTGTGCAGTTAATAGCTTAATGTATACAGTCAAAGAAACCTTGCTGTAAGGGTTTTAGGGAAAAAACATAAGCTACTACCTCCTCTTTAAATATTACCTCTCCTTCTCAGAACTCCTCAGTAAACAGTATTTCACCCAACTTTACTTAACATTCAACCTAGTTTACTGAGGAGATATGAGATGGATGCTCATTTGTCAAAAAAATGCTAGTTTTTCCTAGGTAGGAGTTGATCATATGTCACAGTTTCCTGTTTGTAATACTAATTATCACAGTGTTTTGCCCTTCTGTATAAATGTTGACAACACCAGGGATATGATATATTTCTAAGAGACAGGAGATCTAGGTGGAGGCTGTAGAAAGGAAGGAATTCCAGAGATAATTAAAGGGACTGTAATGCCAAAGAAAGAACAAGGAAAAGGTCAAGGAATTGAATTAGAAAATATAGTACCAATAGAGATAAAAGGAAAGAAAAAAAATCCACATCTGTTAACTGTGTTCTGTGAAATAAGTGTGAGAAATATCAAGAAGCTTAGTTATATGTAATTCAGTGACATTCTTTGCTGCATCTTCTTCTTATACACAGGTATGCAAAACTATAAAGAATTTATAGTCTGTGATGCTTGCATATCAATAATTTGGTGTTTAATATACTAATTACTACATTTTTAATACAACCTCATTAAAAACCCAAAACCAAACCAAAACAAAAAAAGCACCAAAGGAAACACCTCCCAACTTACATGTACTTGACTTTCGTAAGAATGAGCTTCCAAGGATCAAGCTGAAAAGCAGCAGCTCTCAAGTTTCTGGAAATTGTAGAACAATGCTTAAAAGCCCTCATTTCTTATGTATTTATTGCAGCTTTGCCTTGTAAAAGATATGCACATATAATAATGTATCACAGGACAAGAGAGCAAATATTTCTTTGAAAATTTTAACAGAAAGGTTGACAGGTCAGTCACTAGTCAGGAGAGAAAGTGTTTCTAATTAGAAGTAATACTTCAGTTCAGTCTAACTGAAGGGGTATTCTGGTTAGGTTAAAGGATTCCAAATGAACCGAGGCATACAAAACAAACTATGCTAGTTTAAAAGTTTTAAAATTAATTATTTTTGCCGGGTATGGAGAAAATGCAGATGACCTGTTACATCAGTCTATTGATATCATCCGTCTACAGTAACAAATGTTCAGGAAATGAATAGGTGATAGATCCTCAAAACAAAGCATAAAGTATTTACTTTATATTATATATTCTTTAACTTGGATACCTCATAAAACTAATAGTTTTGCACATTTGTGTGCATCTATTACAGAAGAGTAAGTCATAGAATCATAGAATGATTTGGGTTGGAAAGGGACTTTCGAGATCAGCTAGTTCCAAACACCCTACTGTGGGCAGGGACACCTTCAACTAGACCAAGTTGCTCAGAGCTGCATCCAACCTGGCCTAGAACACCTCCAGGGATGGGGCATTCACAGCTTCTCTGGGCAACCTGTTTCAGTGCCTCACCTTCCTCACAGTAAAGGATTGTTTCCTAATATCTAATCTCTACCTACTCTCTTTATCTTTAAACCCATTCTTCCTTGTCCTGTCATTACAGCTCTTGTGAATAGTCTCCCTCCATCTTTTCTGTAAGTTCCCTTCATGTACTGGAAGGCCACAATTAGGTCACCCAAAGACTTCTCTTCTCCAGATTGAACAATCTCAATTCTTTCAGCCTTTCCTCATAAGAGAGATGCTCCATCCCTCTGATCAGTTTGGTGGCCCTGCTCGGGACTCACTCCAACAGGTCAGTGTCCTTCCTGTGCTGGGGCCCCCAGAGCTGGATGCAGTACTCCAGGTGAGGTCTCACCAGAGCAGAGTAGCGGGGCAGAATCACTTCCCTCGACCTGTTGGTCACACTCCTTTTGATGTAGCCCAGGATACAATTGGTTTTGTGGGCTATGAGCACATATGGGTGACTCATGTCCAGCCTCTCATCCACCAGGAACCTCAAGTCCTTCTTGTCAGGGCTGTTCTCTATCTGTTCATCCCCCAACCTGTATCGATGTTGGGGGTTGCTCTGACCCCAGTACAGCACCTTGCTCTTGGTCTTGTTAAACCACATGGGCCCACTTCTCAATCCTGTCCAGGTCCCCCATGTATGGCATGCCATCCTTCAGGTGTGTCAACCCCACCACTCATCTTTGTATCATCTTCAAATTTGCTGAAAGTGCACTCGATCCCTCTCTCTTTGTCATTAATGAAGATATTAAATAACACTGGTCCCAATACAGACCCTTGAGGGACACCACTCATCACTGATGCCCATTGACCACTAGCCTCTAGGTGTCACCATCTAATCATCTCCTAATTCACCTAACAGTCCACTTGTCAAATCCATCATTCTTCGGTTTGAAGAGAGAGATGTTATGTGGGACTATGTCAAAGCCTTTGCAGAAGTCCAGACAGATGACATTTAAAACCCTTCCCTTGTCCACTGATGTAGTCACTCCACTGTGGAATGTCACTGGGTTGGTCAGGCAGGACCTGCCCTTAGTGAAGCCATGCTGGCTGTCTTGAATCACCTCCCTGCGTGATGTGCTTTAGATAGCTTCTAGAACAATCTGTTCAATGATCTTCCCAGACACTGAGGTGAGGCTGATAGGTCAGTAGTTCCCAGGATCCTCCTTTATACCCTTTTTAAAGGTGAGTACAGTGTTTCTCTTTTTCCAGTTATCTGGGACTTCACCTGGCTGCCATTACTTTTCAAATATCATCGGGAGGGGCTTGGCAACATCATCCAATTCCCTCAGGATGCTGGGGTGCATGTCATCGGGTCCCCTGGAATTACTTCAGGTTCCTCAGGTGTGGGTTTTGGGTTTTGTTTGGTTTTTTACTTTCGTTGCTATGAAGGTACAATGTGTTTTAAATATCTTTCTTTTTTGGCAGTTAGAGTTGTAAGGAACAAAGGTAGTACTACACCAAGTAGGAATTACTGTGCTTCAGTAACCCTTCTCTTACTCTCTAGGTTCTAGTTCTGGACTAGTTGCAGGCTTTTATCACGAAGAAATTGGCACACATCTGTGTAGCAGGAAAAAATGGAAATTACAAGGTTTTTTAGTTCCATCTAGTGGTAGGAGGAGGTATATATTTCAAAACACCAGTCAGTCGCAATAATAAAAGTTATAGAAAGGTTAATAAAAATAATACAAACCAAAGTGCTGTAAAACATATAAGGTAGGAATAAAAAGTTACAATAATAAATAAGTCCACCCCTTCTTTTCTGTTTATTATTTTCGATATGAGAGAAAATAGGTTTTGATATCTGAGACCCTAATTATTTTACAGGTATGAAATAGCAGCATTTAAAAGCTTGGTGAGCAGGTACATTTTCTGTTCTAGTCATGCAGCATGTTTGTTCAAAACTTATCTTCTGATAATAACTAACCAAACAAAAAGAATGTATAGCATTTGCAGTGAATTTTTTTGTTGTTGTTTTGATTACTGTGACATTTACCTAAGGAGAATAATTTAACTCATTTGTAAAGGCATCGTGTTGTTATTAGTATTCACTGTTTTCACCCTCTGAAATTAAAAGCAAACAGATCAAGAAAAATGTTGACCATTATGCTTGCTTCATGGCTGAGATAACAACAACATAGGGAGCATGTGACAACATCAATCATGAGAACAAGCAGAGACATAAAGTGATCAGGTACTGCCAAACTTAATTAAAAGCTGAGACTGCATTGGGCAAAACCACAATATCCTTCAAGAACAATGAAGAACAGACTATTCTTTTCTTGAGTGATCTGACAAAGCCACAGATTTATTTTTTTCTGTCTGCCTTGATGAACTAACTTCCCACATAAAAATAAAATTATTAAATCATTGGCCAGATGATACTGCGTAGCTTTACAGATGCAATTTTTACGAATAAAGAGTATACTTTTTTTTTTTCCTGCAGTAGTATAGGCTGGGTTGTGATGGACAAGGCAGGGGAAATGGGCAACAACAAAATACCCTACCAAAAACAAGTCAGGAAACATGATATGGAACAAAATAGAGGAGTTGTGGTCTTTTGCTACCAGTTGAGAGACCCAATTTTCAAAAGCTGTCTTTGCCTAGCAGTAACTTTTTTTCTATAAGAGTCCTCGTATGTAGAGATAAGCTCTTACAAAGTCACTTACAGGAGCAGATGACTTCTGAAAAAAAATAAATATATAGTCATGGATATACTGGAAGAGTTCAGCAGAGGGCCACAAACATGATTAAGAGTCTGGAGCATCTCTCCTCTGTGGAAAAGCTGAGACAGGTGGGGCTTTTTAGCCTTGAGAATAGAAGGCTACAGGGATCTTATTAATATATTTAAATTCCTGAAGAGAAAGTGCAAAGAAGACAGAGCCGGTCTCTCCTCAGTGGTGTCCATTGACAGGACCAGGGCCAATGATCACAAGTAGAACAACAGGGGTTCCATCCAAATATCAGGAAACAGTTTTACTGGAGGGATGACAGAGCTCTGGTACAATTTGCTGAGGGAGGTTGTGGAGTCTCCATCCTTTGTTACGTTGGAAAGCTCTCTGGGTGTGGTTCTGAACAACCAGCTACAGGTGGTCCTGCTTGAGCAAGAAAGGTGGACCAGGTGGTGACCTTCAGAGGTCCCTTGCAACCTCAATCATTCTGTGATTCTGTGAAAGTGAGCTTCCAGTCTTCATCTTATTTAAAAACTTAGCCTGCAAAAAATATTTGAGGTGGAAAAATCATGGAGAATAAAATTCATATATTAATATCATTGCTTGATTTTAATTTGCCATTGTTTACACTCATGTTCTGTGAAATATTAATTTCAGAATGAAGCACCTAAAACCAATGGTATAGAGTGATAATCTTGGAAAAGTTTTGCCTCAGACACTTTCATCCACATTATTATTTTTGGAAAAATCATGAAGAGTGTTGAGAAGCTGGTCAGAGATGACAGTAAATAAAATTATGAGGATTATTCTATTTGGAAATTAGATGTCACTTCATGTGGACTACAAAAGCAGAAGGCTATGAAACTGTGTAGTAGAAACAAGAAACTAGTGTAATGCATGCAACAGTTCATTCTACTTATGAAAGCTAAATTTTCCACCAGCTATAATTTTCAAGTGAATTTTGAGTAGATCTCAAATATTCTGTGCTGAAGTTACTACTGCAGTATAGGCACACATTTGGAAAAATGAATCAAAATATAATTCTAGAATAATCTCAGAGGAAGATTATATATTTTGTGACAGACTGTTGAACCTCTATCTTCCCATTCTCAGAAGTTAGTGGTATAAAAAATGTAAGTATTGTAATTATACACTCTTATTTTTTGTTTAATGAAGCATTTGTATACATCTTTACTTTGACTGAGGTTATTTAATTTTCTTTCAGTAGTCAATTCATCTAGCCTTCTGGAAACCTTTTCAGTTATTCTATGAATCCTTTCCAATTTGCCTTCATTTTCCCCTGATAGGGAGATATTTGGAAATTAATAAAGTAAGCCTAATTTTTTTCTCTTTTGAGTGACAGTTTGGTTTACTTCCTCGTTGTTCCTATTAGTTGAGGATATAGCACAGTTTGTTTCAGGTCTGTAGATACAAACCCTCCAGAGGTACCAGACTGTATTTAGATGAATGGACTCAGGCAACTGCCTGAGCATTTGTTCTGTCAGTATTTTGATCTGGCTTGATAATAGCAAATAGAGAATGGAATTGGTGCTGCCATGGTAGAGCTGTAAGTGCCTGTGTTTATAAAACCTATGAATTTTTTTCCCGGACAATAGAACCATTTTGTTATGGTCCTTCAGCCATTTTGGAGTGATGTTAAGACTCATAATTGCAAATATTTGAAAGGCAACATCAAACCCGATATCTGAGGGATCCATTCTCTTACCCTTTCTCAAGTCACAAACATACTTGTCAAGTCAATAGATAGTAGTAAAAGATGCATTGAAAATGTTTATGTATGTGTATATGAATATTTATACACACTTGCAAGGTGGTTATGTATACTTAAAGACTGAATGTAGCATTAAGGGAATAAATGAAAGATAAAAGAATGATAGATCTGGTACAGCTCAGAAACTATGCTTCTGTACACATGCATTGAACAAACCTAGACATGCAATGCTATCATGGGCTCTATAATATCAGAGTTAACAAGTGCTATTAAGGCTTTCTCAAGCTTCTTATAGATATTTACATCACACTTTGCAATCCTTAACTTCTGCTCCTAAGTTGTCAGTGACATTCAAGAACATTAGGGTAACTGTCAACATAACTTTGGACATTCCTATAATAAAAAAATATTTGTTTTTCAAAACTTTCTGCCCACATATGAGAGAGAATCAAGCATTTAAACAAATGTTATCTTAAATTTTAAATGCTTTTTTTGTTGTCTCTTCATTTTCTAGTTTTATTTGACAAGAGTATTAATTAACAATTCATAAACTTTAAATTATCCTTGAAAAACCAGATTTTCAAAGATATGTAAGTCAATTTTTTTTCAACTACATGAAGAATTCATCTGTTCAGAGGAGTTCAGTGATCTGAGGCAGTTGATCTCATCTTGGCACACATATGCTGAACATCAAGATACTTCATTATAACTGCTTTGATAGGGTCATGGTCTGCTAAATGTCCAGGAATTGCAAATAGGGTTGCCTTGAGAAGTCTTGTCCATGATTCTTTTCGTATTGGTGTTTATATGCTAATCTTTCCCAAGTGATGTCTATGCTCATATCCCCAGTCTTCATTGTAATAAAATTTCACTGTATTCCTAATCGTACCGACATTTCTCTTTTAGCTTTCCTGCTGAAGACAGATTATTCAAGAAAAAAAAAGTATCAGCATCCAGACCATTTTTCATTTAGTATTCCTTTCAGCACCTTCATTTATTAACTGACCTATTTTCCTTCTGTTACTTCTTTTCTCTCTGAGGTATTTTTTTGTTCCTGTTGCCATGTTATCTAACATGAATTTATTCTTTTTTTTTTCTTGGAATTAGAACCAGACAAAAGTTCTTCCTGAAAATCTTTGTTTTCTTCTGTATCACTGTGTTTATTTTTCTTCAGGGTTAAGAAACTATTTTTTATGATGTCCTGATAGTTTTTCTACAGTGTTAGTATGCATGAGAATTCCCCAGTTCTGCATTGTTTATTACTTACTCTTAATTAGAGACCAATGGCTCCATGAAGACTTCTCTGTAACTGAGGCGTAACAATGGCTTGTAGATTGAGTATTTTGTGGGGCTGGGGGTGAGGGTGTGGATATCCAAGAAAGATGCAGATGAGCCTGTTTAGTGGTGAAAATGTCTGGAACACCCTAGAATTTGTCTATTGGTCCCTGAGGGTGCATGAAGCAGACTCGATATTTACTGCATAAGAAAAAAAAAATCAAAACTCTAATCTATTTTTGTGGTAAAGAGTGCAATCATATCACAGATGTATTTTTTAATTTCTCTATTTCTAGTCCAGTTCCAAAATCAGAATACAGAGCATCTACTACAGAACTGGATGGGAGAGAGAATCGGTGACCTTAAAACTACTTGTACTCCAGCCACTAAGGACAAACAAATCTTTCTGAATGGAAATTCTTGGTTATTCCAATAGCAGATCTGACATGAGGTTATAAAATTTCTAGAGGTATTACAGAAGCAGACACCCAGTGCATAATAGTTGAGATTTTCAGAATCATTTTGTCCTGGAACAGTGTTTATACAGAAGGCAATGCCAAAAGGCTCAGACACTAAATTCCAGGATTTTTTTCTCATTTTGAGCTGTGAAACTGCATGGTTAAAGCTGAGCTGAATAAGGACAAGAATATACTCTTACCAATTCTCATGAACACCCCATCCACTAATAGATAACAAATGCTGGTAGCTTAATAGCAGATGACCAATGTAATGACAGTGTGAGTAGAAGAGCTTTGGAATTGCTGTTACTTCAGTGTGCTGAGATAAGGCTTCTAAAGATGCCAGTGAGGCAGATAACAGGTGCTGAATTCCTGATCAGTCCCTTCCTCCTCTCTCAGTTTCCTTGCAGCTATATCACCCAGATGCAAGACATAGACTCTCCTTACTCTCCAGTATGAAAACAATCTGCTCCCAAGTATCTCCAACCTTTTTCTGACTATTTAGGGACCAAGGAAGGGGCATGCTTTGTGTAATGGAACAACCACAGGCAAGATCTGAAAGGAATGATACTATATCCTTCCCAAAATTATACTTTTTTTGATGCAGAGACAATTATTTACTGCTATCTTCTGTGGTTAACCACTTCTAAATGGTTGCAATAAGGCAATAAGATGAGTGGCCATGGTGAAATTTTATGTTACACTTTATCCCATATATGCCATACCTCTCCTTCTCTTCCAGTATCCTCTGACGAACCTCATTCTTGCAGTAAAGCATGCTAATTTTACAACCTCTTCCTTGTGGCTTTAACTGTAGGCTGTTGCATATTCCTGCATTTAAAATTATACTTTTGTATCTGACATTTTTATTAGCAGTTTTACTTTTGTTTTAATGCAATGGTTCTTGTTATAACCATATTAAATATTTCGATGAAATATAATACTATGACCTAACATGTTTTATTCTATTTATTTTAAAAGCAATAGAATTTTTATAGGTAGGCTATTAGCATGGAAACATAATGACTGTAATACACAAAATACATTATGTATTTATTTGCTAGTTCAGAAATTTACTGCTTTCTGTGAAAAAAATACATGAAGAAACAGAAGGAAGGTAAAATATAAAATAAACAGATTATTGAAAATGGAGCCAAAATATGAGATTTCCCATTTGAATATCCTCCCTTGGCAAAGGCATATACAGTGTTTTTACCTATGAGTATTATCTGCTCTTCTTTCAGAGTATTTATTTTCAGAATATTCAGGCTTCTTGTATATTCACTTTGCTTTATTTCCAGTATATTTCATAACAGTTTTGAAACTTTGCCTTATTTATAATTAGCTTTGAATATATGTTTTCCACAAAATAAAAACACTAAGAAAAGAAAGCAATAAAACTCTTTTCAGATTTTCTTTGTACTGCTTTTGTTTTAGTGCCAGTGCATTACTCAAAATATTCATGCATTTTTAATACCATCTGAGCATTGGGAGTTTTACTGTTTAGATGATGTCTTCTTAGTAAAATACTAGCATATGATATCTGAAGCCCCACCCAAAATCTGCAAAAATTGCATCCAGGGATCCACAGTCCTGAGATGTCAGGACTACACAGCCACCAGGCTTCTGCTACTCCTATGATATGGAGTATGCTTTACTCACTATAGTGTATTAAGGTTGTTTTAAACCTCTGTTACACTGTTTTCCATCCTTCATTCATCTATGCCTCTAAACAAGTTTCTGTATTTTAATATTGTCTACAGACACTACAGTTTCAGGCTATAACGTGAATGTTTTCCTCATATGTTGATCAAAAAGAGGAACTAAAGAACACTTATGAGAAATAAATTATAGTGTACCAAAGATATTTAATTCAAAATAAGTAGTGTTGCAGTACTCTACTTAAGTTATCTTATTTCCATTAAGATAATTAATCAATAGAGAGGATATAAATTTTTACAGAATAATAGAAAACAAATAATTAATTTCAATTTTCTTGCTATAGTATACCCAGAATTAATTGAGGATGAACTACTTTAGTCAACTAAGACTGTTGCAGTTTCACCAGACTAAGATACTTGAGAAATAAAAAAGAGTTGTACACCTACGTTAACAAATATTTGCCCTTCTCTGTGTCTAAGAGTGGAATTGGACAGAGGGATCTATCTCACCTAGCTTTTGGATCTGCAACAGCTGAAGAGAAGTTAAGATTAGCTGGGAATAGTTGACTTGGACATCTACTTTAGGTAGATGTGATATAATAAATCACGTATTAAAAGTACCTATTTCGCTAAAGCAGCTCCAAAGTCTAAATTATTTGGAATTTTCCATATCAATATACCAAATTAGTAAAAATTAATTCCATTGAGTAGATTTTTTATTTGCTTTCTTTTGTCAAGAAACCTACAGATAACTGAAATTCTTACGATAAGAAATATGTTCACAGTCCCATAAATGTATGTCCATCCTAAAGTCAAGTGCTAGAAACAAAAGCTTGCTTGCCAGATTAACTCTTTGCAGTTTGTAGTTACAGCATTTCACAGCATGCCATCACTTCTTATAAGTGATGTAAGCAGCACACTGCAGCCTGAGTTAGGGACATTGCCCAGATTCTGCAGGGCTCTGTACCTACACAGATTGATTCCAATGAGATCAAGCTTTTTGTCTAAAGAATCAATGCTCAGACTGATGCTGCAGTGCAGTGGAATTAGTTATTAACAGCTGAAACATCTCTCTTCTTTCTTCATCTCTCTCTTTAAGAGTAGATTTTCAATTTTACTAGAGCTTGTTTTAATAAGATATTAAACCCTCCTTCAATTCTATCAGTGTTTAATGGGAATTTTCAAAAGCAGTGTGCGTTTTAGGAGCAGAAGTTTTTTGTGACTTCTAAACCGTATTAGTATGAGCAATTTTCTCTGGAATTTGTACACTTTCAAACCACACAGACACCTTTGAAAATCACTTGCCAGCTAAATCACAGCACACCATCTCAATTATTTTCCTACAGCACAGATGTGGAAAGTATAGTTTAAGGGGGGATTAGTACCATATGGTAACATATATGTAAACAGATCTTGTTTTTTAAGATCTCCACAGAATTTTTCCCATCCTAATGACTGAAAAAATTGTGATGGACAGTTTTATTACTTTTAAAATGCAGGTAGTTTGGAGAGATTCTAGTTCTGTAACCATCAGGAACTTCTGGGGTGAGATGAGTCCAGCATTTGTGAGGTCGGGGAGCCCTTGATGATAATTCATTGATGGAGACCATTGCTCTGCTTGAGGAGATTTTGCTATATCTGAGCTGAATAGGGAGTGAGAAACCAAGCACTGAAAAGCACTGATTGCTAACAGCTCCTGTCAGCTTTTACAAGGATGTGAAGGATGGAGAGAAGCAGTGTACATAAGCATAATCTCTTGGCCTTGGAACATAACCTGAGAAAATAAGTAGTGGCACCTTCTCAGACCTGAAAGTGAGGACTTAACTTGAATCCTGTCAGACTCATAGTGAGGTTTTTTTAATGGCTTTTTGTCCTTATTTTCTGTTCTTATTTTCCTTATTTTTACACCGTTGTTCTATGTATTGCTTGAGTATATATTCGTAGAATCTATTAAATCCCAATAATACAAAGAAAAGTAGTAGGGATTGTGAAGGAAATATCTCTTTTTTGCCCCAATTCTCTCTCAAGTGATGGCAATGGCATCACTCAATGACTTTTTTTTTCTCCCAGAGATATGCTTTGAGTAATAAATTGAGAGAAATAAAGGGAGAGCAACAACAAAATAAAAAGAATGTTGACCAACGACAGGAAAAGAGAGCAGAGAGGATTCTCAAAGAGATGGCAGACCAAAAGAAAAAAGATCTTGGAGAAGCAGTGCTCCAAATCTAAAGACTGGGAGACAAGCGTATTGAGGAGAGAAGGTTAATAAAGTCAACTTTGGCTGCCAAATAGATACCTATCAAGATATTCTAATTTCTAGATACAAAAGAAATTACAGGGTGTCTATCCTTTCACTTTTTTTTTCTGCTTATCTCTTTAGTGTTTATGAAGTAGTTCCAGAGCAATATGTATCATCATAGCAAAGCCACACACCATAGAACATTAGTATGCTTGAGATACTGAGACTGCCTGAAAAGGTTACCAGGGCCAAGATACCTCTTGTATCTGGCTTTGGGACAGTTAAATCACTAGGAAATATCAAACTGATCTGATCACTAGTAGACAATTTATGGGCATAAAACAATGAGACACATAATGAAAAAATGGAAAATATTAAAGTTCTGCAGAAAAGGCAATCAGAATCCTTGCCTGCTCAAATAATATTGGTCAAAAATAAAGCAATACCTCCACAGAGGAGAGAGGCACACTAGGGTACTGTAAAAATACTATTTTAAGGTAGGAGATATTATTTTATTTCTAATTTCACATGCTTTTAATTCCCAAATAGATAGTTTTCTAGCTGTCCTACACTTTTCTGTCCCCCGCAATTATCTATGAATTGCATGATTTCTGTCTCCTTTCACCCCAAATTCTTCTTATCCAACATACAGTGTGATAAAACCTATCTGAATATGGTTTAAAATTCTAATGGCCTATATTCATCATGGGAGCCTTAAGTGTGCTAATGTTTTTGTTTCTGATTGTTTCTGAGCTATCTTCAGTAAGTTAAAACTTATAATAGAATTTTCTTGGAGATATAAATATTACTTTTGTGGAGATACTGAAGCTGTTGCAGAAAATAAATGGTCAATTATCAGTCTTAAAATCAGGAAAGAGCCCACACTGACAACACTCTCATAAGTAAAAAGCTCATTCTAATCAACATAGTGAATACCATTCTATTTCAGAGTTGTAGCAGAGAGCGCTTCAATGTATAAGGCTACACAAAATGAAAGGGCCTTTACCTGATGCTTGTTGACATCTCCAAAATAGAAAAAGTGAATTGGAATATTAATGTAATCTTTACAAATTTTTTTTTACTACTACTTTACATACATTTAATTTTTCCCTGTTGGATTTTATAGCATATAATGGATAATTATAGAACTTTTTTAAGATCATAAAAATCAATTTCCCATGGTTTCTTTTCTTCTATTTTACTTTTCTCTTTCTGTTTTCCTCTTCAAATCAAGGTATACAAACATTGGATTTTACGTGAAGCTGTCCTTCCTTTCTCTTTTAGTGGTGCTTTTCTGAAATGTGACAACTTACCTTTGCATATTAACACAAGCTGGATGTTCCCATGCAAGATAGAATGGAGTTGGTGAACTCTATTGGAGTAAAACATTGTCAGCTGATCCTGTTAGACATGTCACTTCTTTCTTCCCTTCAGCACCATCTATTTTTTCCTCAATTCTAGTGAATTTAGCAATACTGTTTTCCTTTTTCTTTCTTCCAGCTTTAGGAGTGTGGTGGGCAAACATTTCAGAAGAAAAGGAGCAGATAGGATTTATTTTCAGATGTTTCTGTGTGTAGCTGAACCAGCAACACGAGAAAAATAATTTCTGTGGGCATGAACGGTTTGTCCTGAAATAAAACAGAAACTTAAAATCTCAGGTCTTAAAAGCAGTCAAAAGGTCTGGTTGCAATTTCAGTGTAATCCAGAAATAGGTGTAACAGTGAGCTTGAAACAAACTTCTGTCCTTTCTGGTAGAGCAGGCTGAGCAAGCCCAGTTGCTGAAGTAATCTGTAACATAGCCATTATTTTTCTGGTTTGGCTGGTCTCTCTTAACTCTTTGCCAGTTGTCATACATGGTTGTTTGGATGGTCAGTACCACTTCTATCAGTCCCCTGTTTTGAATTATAGCATAGTAAAAGCCATTTATGTCAGGACATTCTATCAATGTGCCTTCCCATTGGCAGTTCTGCTGGATACGCACATTGGTTGCATTTTATCTCTAACATTTTAGACTGTATTGAGAAATGTTCAAACTGGAAATTCAGTCCTGCAAATTAAAAAGAAATTACTCTTAAAACCTATAAATAATAACTAATTTTTTCAGTTATACAGTATATTTTATTATTGGTATAATAATTGTCCAGAGCTTTCTTCAAATAAAAAACTATAGCAAAGGTAGTTGATTTCAATAGTATTATGTCAGAGATGGAGTTAACTCTCAGAAAATGTGGGGGGTTTTCCCCTGTCCTTATCTCAATAACAATGTTAGCACAAAATAAAAGAAAATTGATGAAAAGGATAGCATGTACTTGATGTTGATGGAACGTATGTTTGTGCCTAATACACTAGAGAAACTCTCCAATAACAGTTCACCCAAGTGAAAATATTGGCCCATTTTACTCCCAAGGTCAATGTCAATTGAAGTTATTGACTATATAAATGCTAAATACAAAAGTTTGTATAGTTCAAGGCTACTCTAACTTGTACACTTTACTTTTCAAGGTTCCTCAGTTACATTTAGAGTTTGTATCCCTCACTCACTTATGCTCTTTATATCTTTTTAACTTTTTGTCCTGGGTTTGGTTTTTTTTTCAGTCTTTTCAGTCTGTAATTCCAAAATGTTAAAGGTGACACTGTTACATAGGGAAGGACATCATATTCGAGAAACAATTTTTAGGTTGTCTGCTAAGAAGTTCATGGTCACAGACAGGGGTGGGCCTAGGGGAACAGAGGCAGAAGGGAGAACCGCTGAGCTACACCCAGACCCACCATGGGATTTACCAGCCCATCACAGTGACAATCTACACAAGCTCAGAGGAGCACATAAGTACATCAAGTGGGAACTCAAAGACTCAGAGGAAGGGAGACTCTGTCTAGGCCATTCCCAGAGCTGTCCTAGGAGAACCTCAGGCTCATGTCACAGATATCCCGTGAGTCAAAGGAAATGTCTGTCAGGTCTTTTTACAGAATCAGGGTGAGTCACTAGTCAGGGGATTTGCAACATTTGGGGATGCAAACTGTGGGATGCAAGATAAGAGCATTTGGGATTATAAAAGAACGATTATAGAATGTTTAGAGAAGGAACCAGGAGTGTGACTGCAGCCCTGGCAGATCATATGTCCAGATGATAGCAACTGGAGAGTGGGATCCAAGCTCACCCAAGAGCTGGGTGAGCTCAGCCGCTGGAGGGATCCATCAGGTACAATACACAGACGTGCAGACATATAGTGAGAGATGGGAACAGGATGATGCTTTGGTGCTGTTTGTGTCTGTGTGAGTGATGAATGTGTTCATCTGCATTGATCTGTGTGCCCAGCTGTGTGTATATCTGTGCCTTATGTGTACGTACCTACTGGGAATACATGCCCAGCCTCACTACTGATTGGACCTGGAGCCATGGGACTGCTGCAGTAGCTTTGTCTCTATCAAGCTACCAGATTTCATAATGCCCTGACAGAAGTTATGTTTTGCAATCATGCAATCTGTAGAATGATATTATTTATAAATATCTGAAGCTCAAGACCAATATTAGCATTATTGGGCAGATATGGCAAATTTTTTAAACACTCAACAAAAAAATAACTGGTTCTTTCAACTGCCATTGCAAGTCTGTTCACAGAGTATTTTTGGTGATTAGAGGGAATTCAGTGAGATACATTTCATACTGAAAGTGATCAATGTTTGAGTGGCTTCAGCCTTCTGATATTCGTGAAAGAGACTTCAGACTTCCCAACTTTCTGATATATATTACTCCCTGAGTAAAGAATTAATCACTGTGACTAAAGTTGACAGAATTAGGCCCTGATTAATTTGGTTGAGATCATAGGAGGAGTCAATCAGCATCAGAGCAAAAATAGACTGTGACTCTTCCCATAGTTCTTATTGCAATGTCATGGTGCCAAACTGGCTGCCTCTCATTAGAACTAAAAACCATGTCTTCTTCTTTAGTCACCTCTCCTTATTTCTGGGTCTGTTTGATTCAAGGCGCTTGTACAGACTGCACAGTACAATGAACTGTCCATGAATGGAGATAAAAGGTGTACTGCATAACTCAAAATATAAACAGGTAATCCTGAAGCATAATAGCTACTGTGATTTTTTTTAATCAAAGGGATTGCTCACATAGTCCTGAACAATTTACCAGAAGTATTATATATTTGAATGTAATATGCTGAACAATCTGCCATTCAAATCCAGTGGCTATAGGAATATGCCTCACTTACATTTTGCAGTCATGAGAATGCGATAGTTGTAGGCTGTTGCACAAAGTAACATGGAGTTTAACTTGGACTAATCTAAGTATCTATCTTGATTCTTGAGAAGATTTGCAGCCTAAGGCAACTGTTGTAGCTGTCAAATCGGTCAATTTACAACACATTATTCTGCAATATTATTACTGTGCTTTCAATGTCTATGGTATGGACATACAAAGATTACTAGTAAAACAGAAAACATATAACAGACTGTGTTATATATTAAAATGGAGGTAATGAATGTAACGTCTGGGAAAAAAAAAGAAGGTAAAAGAAAAAGGAAAAAGAACTTTGTATGTTTCCTCTAAGTGTTTTTCCACATGTATATTGCTATTTCCATTTCACCAAATAGAAGAAGAAGGAAACCCTCTTTTTTCCCTTCCCCAGGCATCCTAGACTGAACTTTGGCCATGTAAATGAGCAATGACTGTTATGGCATCACTGTTTCCTCCACTTCATGCACCTGGATTTCCAGCAGTGTTGCTGTTAGATCTCACAGATCAAGACTGAAACCATGAGATGGAAAGATACATCTTCAGATCCTGTATATAGGAAGAGATGGCAAAATCACCAGTATAGGTATGACCCTTAGGACCACCTAGACAATATTTTTCTTTCTTGCCAGAACAATTTAGTATCTTTTATGAGCTGTGGGCTTTAGTGGATTATTATTTTTTGTAATGTGTGTGATGGAGCATCAAAATAGAAAACAACTTATTGAAAAAAAAATCTCTTGAAGATTTTAAAATCTATGTCTGCTTTTGTTTTAATTTGTGTATCTACCTGTAGTCTAAGAAGATGAAAGGCTAATGATCTTGGTGTTTCTCTGCACAGCTTTTTGTTGCATCATTTTACTATTGTATCCATACAATCCTTCTGTTGGATAAATCCTTATATTTCCTCAGACAAAGGTTGTCACTCAGAGATATTTGTACCATACTGAATAAGAGTGGTTTTTTGTTTCATTTGCACAGCACTATATGTGGAAGTTTGCACAAAATGCTGCCATTTTAAAGCACCTGTTTTATCTGTACAATTTATCTGTTTAGCTTGTTAAAATGAATAATTTTCCAAGGACCCTTAGTTATGCTAGAAATTTTCATTCTCAAAGTTTAATCAGACTTCCTGGCTCTGTTTTTAGCATTTATAGCTTTAGCATTTGGTTGTCAGTCTTAAGTGACTATAAAAAACCCCACTAGCATTCAGATATTCAAGAAACAGCACTACATTTTCTGTTAGTTTCTGCTTAAAACATTCAGGTAAAAAGAAGGACTTTTTAAATGAATCTCTGCATAAAGAACATATACAATAGCTTTAAGCATGGCAACAATGTCATTTAGGATCTGATCCAGTGAGCCCCACCCAGACATATATAAATGATAAAAGTTTAAGCTCAAGGGCAGTGCAAAGCAGTTCACAGAACACTATACTAATTTCACTTAATTCCTATAGTTCTGTAAAGAGTGGCTATTTGAAAAAGTTAACTGAGTCTGTGTGGTTTTAATGAGATTTACTAAAAAGGTGAAGTAAAGAAATATAGCACTCAAATACATGAAAATAGCTGAAATTGCTCTTACTGCACTAAGCTCATTAAATTAACTTGCTTGAATGCTGGCTATTAGAATTATCAGACCAGAGATTTAATAGGTCTAATGCATCTGTTTGGTGAGGTTCACACTTCTCCTTACCCAAAGGTTATTGAGCAAGCACAGTGTATTTCTTTTTGGATAGCTGTGGTGCTGGAGTGTATGCTGTTTGCTGCAGAGCAAAGTGCTGTGTTAGTGCAAGGTCTGCTTAGTGCAACGAAAGCAATTAAGGACAACCTGTACAGAGTAACCCTTGGAAAAAGTCTGGTGGAGACACATTCCGTGGTAGCCAATAAAATAATTGCTCCTAGATCAGGTTTCAAGTTAAATTCAGTGAGTTTTTAAATTGATTTAATGGTTTAGATCTCAGATATGTCACTTACTATGCTACACTCACTTTCAACAGTTAAGCTGATTATTTAATTTTAGACCATGATAAGGAGACAGAATGAACAGGTGAACTTCACAGTGTGTTAAGATGATAAAAATATGTAATGTCTATTCTCCAGCCTCAATGATGCAGGAGACTCTCATTCATCCTAGTAGATAATAGTAATTTCTGTTTCTCCACCTACAGAGTACATGAGCTTTGACATGCAATTTTGGAATGAATGTAGTTATCCAGCAGCCCTACAAATTCAGAAAACCGTTTATGCAACCAAAGAAGTACAGAAATCTTATAGATTAGTATGATATGAAAAGGTAATTTCTGGAGACTCACAGGTTTATTGAGTCTCAGCTTCCTGAGTGCCAAACAGGCAGAGGCAGAACTTTGCGTCAGTAGTATGTTCCAGTTTGCAGGTATGTTGAGCGTCCTATCTTTGCCTGATATCACCCTGAGAGGCTTACAGTGCCTGCAAGAAGCTAACCTTTTCTGGGGCATTCACCCCTACTTCTAACCTTTCAAAAAGTTAGAATGCTATTAGAAATTAGTAATAATTTTTCTACAAAAAAAAATTATATAGCACTCAGCCTATTCATAACATGAAAGAATAAAACAGGGTTATAGAGCAAAAAAAGTCAGAAATAGCACAAAGTAAAAGCAATATTAAACTTCTGCTTCATTTTTCTACTACTTCTGGTTTAGTCAACTTTATTGTCTGGGAAAGCATGATCAAGATGAAAAGGCATTCAGTAGCAGACTAGTAAATATGGCATGATCAGGATTCCTAGTATTTATTTATTTATTTATTCTCCTAGACAATGTGCCCAAGAAACCTCAGAAGGATACATCTCCTTACTGACTGAGAAGGTGAATAAAACCAAAACTGAAAAGCCCCTAGGCATTCCATTTGTGCTGACCTTTTAAAGGAACAATTCCCATTTACTGTGTTTTAAGCACCAGCTCTGAAGCTCTGGGACTAATTAGGTGGTCCATATGCTCTGATTGCAATAAACATTATGCACAACTTTTACAAAGAACAAGGTCACTGTGATTACCTATGTGACGTCTCATTCGGGAAGTCCATTGTCTAGAGAAACTTAGTGCTGTAAATGAATGATTTTCTTCTCTTTCCTTTTTTTTTTTTTTTGTTTCAAAAATACAAGTTGAAGAGCAATATAAATACTTCATGGAATGGTACTTATTAAGTCATACATTTTCAATCATAATTCAAGACCACTTTAAAAGGACAAATTTGTTCTGCATTGTCAGAGAATAACTACTTTAAAAAATAAAACCAAAGAAGACTTTATAAATGAATATATTTAATTTTTTTTGCCTTTAGAAGTATTCTAAAGGTTAAAAAGCAATTAAAATTGTAAAATAAGCAGACTAACTGCTCATTTCATTTATTTTATCTTTCTCTTTCCTCCTTTGAATACTTTTTTCTTTAAATGGTAATTTCCAGATATTACTCTATTTCATTTGTACTTTCTCTTTCTTTAATATTGTCACTGTAAATATCCCCTTAAAGTACTTCTCAAGTATCTGCCAAATGTCACTATTTCTCTACATTGACAAAATGATGTTAATTAGCTTTCCTTTTTAAATGGTTTCAAAATTTAGCTTCCTTAATTAAGAATGTGATTTAAGGAAAGCGGAAATTACAGAGATGATGTTCCCATTTTTTACTTTTGTTTTTCTAGACCATGGTGCAAAAGTTTCCTGAAAGAAATGTATATTACTGCAAACAGAGCATTCTCCTGATACTTACATTTGTTATTAAAACCTAGTATGGGACTGTTTCTTCAATAGTAATATGTGGATCTTTTCTTTCTTAAAAATACATTAGGTAATCAACATATACTTACCTTTATACAACTGAGAGCAGGGGGACATTATATAGTGAGGATTGTATGTTTTTTCTAAATTTGCAAAGGAAACATATGAGACAGGTAAAACAGAGAATTCAGATAAGCTAAAACAGTGACACCATTTAAAAAAAATAACCAGGCTTTGTGTGTCCAGTTTTCCAGTAATAACGCCCAAGATAATGCAAATCTGTCTCCAACTGAAGTGCATGTTGGAGCCAGCAAGTGTGAAGATGTCATGCACTGAATAGAAATGAAAGTATTTTAAATTGGGAGAAAAAATAACTACAGTAAGTGATCAGCCATTCAGGTGAAAAAGAGAACAACTGTGCCTTCAGTGCCTGTTCTCTTGATTATCTGAGTATAAATGTGTCAGTGAACAATGAAAATAAATAAAATTAGATATGACCAAGGACCTGAACTCATGGGTCTTTTCTTTTCAAAGCCTTAACTAAATGCCACAGAATTTTTACTATATGATGTGCTGAGCCTTTTAATTTTCCTTCTCATTTCTATGATTTTGTTTTAGGGTGCCTTAATTTATTTCCAAAGAGCTATATTTTGCTCACTATGTTCTTTTTTTTTTTTTGCAATTCCTCTTCCCTTTGCATTGCAACATTGATTTTAATTCCTTATAGTTGTTTCTTATGTTAATAAGATTTAACAAAATGAAAAATATGTGTTCATAAGATAAAGAGATATTTTTGGTAGCTACCATAATGTAGGGGTGAAAGAGAAAAGTTCTACAGATAAAGTCAGTTAAGTACTCATAATGTGATGATATAGGTGATTGTGATTTTATCTAGACAAAAGAGCTCTGCTGATGGTACCTTTCAGACAATTATATTGGTAAAAAAATAGGTAAAAACTGATGAAGTCATTAAATTTTCAAAAATTACAAATTATCCTGTAAAGCTTCAGTGACTGCAAATTAGCCTTTGCTATAGCCCTTTGCTAACAATCTATAGATCATTTTATTATTCATGAATTTTAGTAATTTCAGGACACCACAGGTCATCTTATGCTCATTTATTTGCTAAACACCTTGTGCTGGTATGCCTGTGCTGAAAAATTGCTACTATTTACTTCCCACAAGACACACAAGCAACAAAGTGGAGGATTTGGCCCCAGAATCCACTATGCCAGGCAGCATATATATCTTGCTGTCAGGGAAATAAATGAGCCCTTAAATTGGCTGCAAAGCTTTAAGAACTGAAATTTATATGTCTAGTTATCAAACAGAAAGTTCAGAACACCTGCCAATATGAAACATAATTGTGACAAACTGTTACATTTTACCTTTAACTTTTTGGCATTAACACCACAACTTCATTACACAGATCTCATTCTCCCTACCCCTCCTTTCTCCCTTCCTCCAGACCAGTTCCCCTCCGGAAAAACACTCACTACATTTATCTGTTTGCAATGCTGAGCAACCATTGATACATTTGTTCATCTCTCATCCGATGCAAAACATATCAAACATGTTAAAAATGCTAGGATTTCCTGTGAGAATAACATAAAATATTCACAGATTACCACAAAAGCTAGCAATATTTAGATATTTGATCTTTATAACCTGCTTGGAAGGCTTTCCATTGAATACGTAGAACCATGAAAAAATCTTCTAGTTTCTTTATTTTGTTTTACCTTAAAAAATTCAAAATACCTCTATTTTGTTCATTGGCCTACTTTATTTCCCTCTGGGTCCAGAGCACTCCTAACTGCAGTGCAACTTTTTTTGTAGCAACAAATCCAGCAATGCATGCTCAGCTCTTTGCTCTTCATCTAAATGTTCCATAAAGAGGAAAAACTTTAAAAAAATCCACTCTTCTCTGAACCACCTTTAAACTGTGTACTGTGTGCACTGAAAGTAACTGAATATTTTCCCTTTTGTGCATGTATATCTCCATGTTTCCAAACTCTAACAGTCACATGAAAAAAAGAACCATATTTAAAGAAAACATTTTTTTCATTTTTTTGTCATCTATCAAGGAAGAGAATATCTAACCTCAAAGTCAATTGTACAAAAAAATCAATATGGAGAGGTTAAAAATTCTTAAACCTCTAGTCCAACTGAACCTTTCTGTTCAATAAATACAAGCACTCTTAGAAAGAAAATATGTGGCATTTAATGTTCTTTATTTTGATCCTGAGATTAGCTCAGTTGGTTATAGCATGGTGCTAATAACACCAAGGTTGTGGGTTTGATCCCTGTATGGGCCATTCACTTGAGTTGGACTTGATGATCCTGGTGGGCCCCTTCCAACCCAGAATATTCTGTGAAATTTTGACCATGCTCTTTAGTTTTTCCATGTCTATAGTCAGAAAATTTTGTTGTGAATAAAGTAGTCCATTATGATAATTTGTCACATTCACCAGGTTTTAAGTCAAGGGATTGGTCAAAACACATCTGTTCTTCCTGCCAGCGTGACTAGGTATTTAAAAGGCAAGCAGATTAGACAGCTTCTAGAGATTTGGTGAGAATATCTAGCACAGACATACCCACTTATCTGAATTATTTACTCTGTTTTTCATTGGGGTAGAAAAGGAAAATTCATGTCTATCAGTTTGGGGTGAGTTAAAGGGTTTTTTTGAATCACCAAATTACCGTGATTGTAAGTGTGAACTAATAAATATTTGTACAAATACATGCATGCATATCTGTTGGATTGATTGCTATTATAAAGATATTTGCATGTGCTTTCATATAATTAATGTAATTTATTATTGTAATTGTTTTTAACTGTGTTAGTAAACAATGTTTATGTAGCACAAATTTTGGTAAAATTATTTATAAAAATTCTTTTTTTTTTTCCTTTGTTCTCTGGGTACTTATTACTCAGGTAGGGAAAGATAAGAATAGTTCTTACACAAACATGATCTTTTTTGTCATGGCGAGAGTGATGTAAATGAAATCTGTGTTATGTCAACACATCTAGTTGATTAGTGTTATAAATCATGATTTTTTTTATTGGGTTGTTTGTTTATTTCATGCTCTGTTAATATAAAGAAGCAGCATCAGAAATGAACATTCCTGCTGTGTCAGAGAAGCAAATTTGAACTGTAAATGGATTAATCCCCCAAGAAATAGCAGGGCCTCAAACTCTAAGTGAAACAGGAGTCATGCTGCTTAATTCCAAAAGAAGTACTTAATCATATCGGTTTTGGTGGATGTATGATACTGATGATGAATGCTTCTGAAAAAAACCCAACCAACTTTCACTAAATATTATACACAAATGTTTTTTTATATATATATATATATATATATATGTACACACACCTTGGTAATAATGTACAGATGAGTAACATCTGTGCATACATAGGTTTACATAAAACTTCATGAAAGCTAAAAAATGTACATGTTCCCGCTATGATCAACCATCAGCAAAATAAAATGGATAAATCTCATTAAGTTTTTTGGCATTAGAAAATTATTATCTGTGGTTATAATTGTATCTGTATTATCCATTCCATGACATAAGTTCAGAATCAATGTAAAGGTTTTGCATAATTTTCCCTTCATAAGTAGTTGTTATTAACAGACTGAATAGCTTGGTATACACAAAACCTAACAGGGAGACCAGGATGAGCCCAGAGGGCACTGATCAGTAACATATGGTCTAGTTGGGGGCCAGTAAACAGAAACACACCCAAGGGATTAATACAGTGTCTGATCCTCTTTAATATGCCAGTGGCATCCTGGCTTGTATAAGAAATAGTGTGGCCAGCAGAATGAGGGCGGTGATCGTCCCCCTCTACTTGGCACTGGTGAGGCTGTACCCTGAGTAGTGTTCAGTTTTGGGCCCCTCGCAACAAGCAAGACACCGAGGTGCTGATGTATGACCAGAGAAAGGCAACAAAGATGGCAAAGGGTCTTATAAGGAGGGAGCTGGGATAGTTTAGTCTGGAGAAAAGGAAGTTCAGAGGGGACCTTATTGCTTTCTACATCTCTCTGAAAGAAGGTTGTAGTGAGGTGCTGTGCTGGTTTAAAAGTAAACCAGCAGGAGAAATGAACCCAACTCAAAAGAGTCAGAATTACAATTTAATGAAAATAATACAATAAATACAATTATGCAGGCAATTGGTTTTAACCCACAACGCTCAGTACCGTGGAGCACAAACAGAATGGTGTTTGTTGGCCCCCAGCTCAGCCCCACATGGTCCCCCTGAGTCTAAAGTAAAAAGGAGAAAACCTGTTAGTGAGATTTTGGGTCGCAGTCTGGTTGACAGCACTGGTCACAGTTCAGTCGAGGATGGTGGTCGTAGTCCAGTCGAGGTTCTAGTCCTCCTCTGGGTCCCACGAGTGGTGCTAGAAGTCCCCAGACTCCCAGATTATATACACCCAGTACCTCCCCTAGGTAAACTTCCCCACTCTCCCCCAGAGAGTTCCACAGTGGGTGATTGTGAGTCCTGGGTGTGAGGACAGGCCTCTTAACACCCAGCTTATAGCCTGAGGGGTCAGGTATGCTCTGGGTAGCTGCTGCAAGTGGTCTATTGTTAACAGTTCCTGGGAAACGGCATAGAGGGTGTAGAATACACAGTTTGGGTTACATCCACACAGTGATGAACTGGTCCTGGCTGCCTTAACTAACTGGGTCAGGTGGGAGTCAGTCTCTTCTGTCAGATAATAAATGGCAAAATGAGAGACTTTCAATGTGGCATTTGGGAACATAGTTTAATGGAGGACTTGGCTGTGTTAGGTGTATGGTTGGACTTCATTCCGTGATCGTTGAGGTCTTTCCCAAACTTAATGATTCTATGACACTATGATCTTCATTAATGGTCTGAATGATGGGGCAAAGTGCAGCCTCAACAAGTTTGCTGATGACAGGAAACTGGGAGGAGTGGCCGATATGCTAGAGAGTTGTGTTACCACTCAGAGTAACGTCAAAAGGCTGAAAAGATGGGCTGCAGGAATCTCATGAAATTCAGCAAGGGGAAGTATAAAGTCCTGCACGTGGGGAGGAACTACTACACACACCGGTGCAAACTGAGACTACCCAGCTGGAAAGCAGTTTGGCAGAAAAGGACCTGAGGGTCCTGCTGGGCACCAACTTGAACAAGAATCAGCAATGTGCCCTTGCTACAAAAAAAGCTGAGTGCTGCTTTAAGAGTATTGCTGCCAGCAGATCAGGTCATGTGATCCTTCTCCTTCACTCAGCACTGTTAAGGCTGCATTTGGGTGTTCGGTCCAGTTCTGGGCTCCTCAGTATAAGGGAGACATGGGCGTCAACAAAGAGCCTGCAAGGTGACTAAAGGACTAGAATGTATCTCCTGTGGGGAAAGACTGAAAGAGCTGGGACTGTGCAGCCCAAACAGGAGAAAGATCAGGGAAGATGTTCTCAATGAACATAAATACCTGAAGAGAAGTTGCAAAGAAGACAGAACCAGGCTCTTTCAAGTGATGCCCAGTGACAGGACTGACCACTCCCATATGTACTCTCATAATCTATGTAAAGCTTGTATCTGATCTCCCACTGTCTACTGAGATCTTTCAGTTGGACATTTGGAGAATCACACCAGATGATAAATGGATGTAAAGTTTAGTCAAATTTCATAGATTCAAATGATTTTATTTGAAATTGAGATCTTTAAAGTAAAATTTATTTGAAACAAAATCACAAAATCACAGAATATGCCGAGTTGCAAGGGACCCAAGGGACCCACAAGGATCAAGTCCAACTTCCAACCCTGAACAGGACCATCCCTAAAAGTCACACCATGTGCTTGAGGTATCTTTAAAATGCTTCTTGAACTCTGTCAGGCTTGGTGCTGTGACCACTTCCCTGGGGAACCTGTCCCAGCACCCATCATAAAATCTAAGATATAAATTCATAGCATGCAAAAGACTAATGGAGGTAATTTTAAAAGAATTGAACACTCTAAACTTAGTGCAGATTTACAGCAGTGTTGCATGAGAAAATTTGGCTTAGGCAGTTTGCATCATTTAACCCAAAACCCAAAGGGAAAAGTTTTACTAAACCTTTCAGGTAAATAAACGCATGTGAGGGGAAAAGGAATAAGACTGAATTTAATGAAAGGAAATTAACACCTATAGCTTTTATTTGTCAAGCAGAAAAGACGATCCCTAAAAATACATTTATGCTTTCTTTTGTATTTGCCTTTCAGTCTCTTTTCTGTCTTTGACCTACTGCAAGGAGGAAAAAATACTTCAAGTTTCTTTTTAAAGAATCAATAATATGTCCACTTCTTTACTTTTTCAAGTTTTTCTGATACTTAAGGAAAAATCACTTCTGAGGAGCAATTGGAAAGACCTTTCTATCTTTCCGGTGTGCAAGACAGCTCATACAGCAGAGAAAATGAACCATAACTAAGTAGTAGCTCATCTTGTTCTTAAATGAGAAACAGTTTAAAAATATTTTCCTAAAGCTCTTAATGTTAGGCTTCTTCAATGGTATAGAAATCCATGAATTGACTTCAAGTTGCTGTCAAGGTACTGGCAGGGACCAAAGGATAGTGAAGCCTCATCTGCAGAAGCAGACAGTCTACTGCACTTTTGGTTTATTTTTAGGTTGAAGAGGTGCCAAGTTCACAGGACTACAACACTTCCCACAGGGTCTACTACAAAACTTCCTGTGAGCTCTCCTTTTGTCAGTGAGAGAAGTATTCCTACCCACTCTCAATGTATTCTAAAATTAATTTCTTCTGAATTCACGTTTGTTTTCCTCTGTTTACTTTGTTTCACCCTAGTCTAATTTAAGCAACACTTTTTTAAGGGAGTGTTAAAGAATGCTTAAGTTCTGTGGAAGAGCTTTTCAGTTTTAAACTGCAGCAGTTGTGGTTGCAGTCTTAGTATCTAAACTGTATAGTAATGACAATGGATGTCACTGTAGGACAAATTGCAACAGTAGTATTATATTGTGTAGATCAAATATAAAAGTTAAATGAAGATCTGGATTTCTGAAGGTTGAAAAGGTGTCTATGACATTAATTTAGTTTTCAGACTGAATGTATTTCTAAAATCTCCTCTGTCAAAAGATTTTTTATTTTTTTTTTAATTTTTACAAAATTCCTGTTGGATGAAAGGGAAGGTAGGCAAGCTGTTTATCAGAAGAGAATGAAATCTTTAAAGAAAAAGTAAAATAAATTGTCCTACGAATAGAGAAACTGCTGGCACTGAATTTCCTGTGAATGTTGTTCCTTTGTGTTCCGGCTTCTAAATGCTTATGCTGAGGCAGCATTGCATCTGACTGCCTTTTGATTGCATGTAGTTGAATGATATAAATGGTTCTGTGGAGAACAGTAGAGGTTTTTCCTGTCCTTTTTCCCCCGCTTTTAATTATGTTTGTTTGGTTTTAGTGTAATTCCATGTGTCCTCTATCAGAGAAATTTTTCTTCATCCAGATATCTTAGATCCTAGATGCTTGCTACTGCTATCTATGTAAAACCAGGGATCCACCATCAAAGACAAACAGTAGTGAAGGAGATGAGCCAATATTCTTTTTCAGAAATCAGGCCTTACAGACCTCAGTCCTGGGACCTGACAAACTCGATACAGCGGTTATGGTTAATATGGTTAATGGTGGTTTGACCTCAACCAGCAGCTGAGCACCTACACATCTGCTCAGTTACCTACTCCCTCAGCAGAATAGGGAAGGGAATCAGAAGGGCAAAAGCAAAATCTTATGTGTTGAGATAGAGGAAATTTAATAGGTGTGCACATGCAACAGGTGTGCAGGCAAGCAAAGCAAAACAAAGAGTTAACTATTTCCCATTATCTAGCAGGGGCTTAGATATGTCCAGGAAAGCAGGGCTTCGTCACATCTAGGAGTTATCTGGGAAGACAAATTTCATGACTCTGAATGTCATCCATTCCTCCTCCTTACTGAGCACAACTCTGTCCCCTCCCAACTTCTTGTGCATCTGCACTCTCCTCCCTGGTGGGGTGGGGTTAGAAACAGAGGAGACCTGGACAAAGTGTAAGCACTCTCAGCAACAGTGAAAACATCAGTGTATTAATGCTGTTTTCATCACAAATCCAAACCACAGCACTATGCAGGCTAATATGAGGAAAATTAATTCCATTCCAAACAGGCTCCAGCACAGCTAGTGACTAGCAATGGCAATACTGCAACACAGAGCTACAATAGCAAGTAAAGTATTTTTTCCATTTTATACAAATCTCCCTTAATAGTAAAGACAGATAAAACCTTTTCATCACATTTAGACACATGAACTGTTCCTATTTACATAAGAATGGGTGACCCTGTGTGGTCACTAAATAAAAATCAGCATTTTCAAGGCAAAAGTTGTCATATCTTAAAGGAGACGTTTAATATACATTAGATGAATCTTATTCAGTTGTAGTAGGAAGATGATAGGTGAGACAATTCTAAAGCGGCCACCTTTCTATGTGTTTGTGCACTTAACTTAAACAATTTAGGAATGTTCATCAGTTCCCAAGTCTATCACACACCAATTCCACCACTTTATTCAAGCATTTTGAGAGACAAAACATGGTTCACCACCTGTAAGGTAACCAAAAGAAATCTCATCTGGGTAAGGGTAATCTTTGCCTTCTCTTCTTCCCTCTCAATACATAGCAAATCAAGGTGCAACCCAAATAAACAGCACCTAGCAAACTTGGGTTTAGATGCCTGTAGCTCCATTAGGTGCATGTAGGAGAGATCTGAATGTGGATTCACATAAGCCACATAAAAAAATGGAAAATTCCCCACTGTTCTTGCTGCAGTTCTTCACATCTTTGAAAGACTGAAATGAATAACCCCATCTCTGTTTCCATACTTATGTCAAGATTAAAAAATTCTATAATTAAAAAGATTTTTTTAATTAAAAAGTTTTTATTATGTAAGTACTTAGAAAGATTCAACTACAAATTTTCTTTAAAGTTTAAATTAGATTTTATTGCTATTTCTATAAAACTGACTGTAACTAATGGACTCTGCTTCACAGAAGCTACTTGAAAGCTACTTGACTTTATATTTAACCCACTTCTTATCCTTCCCTGTGTTTACTGGAATAAAAAAAAATAATTATAAAAACGAGATGCTGAAAAAAATTAGGCAGTTTTGCTTTTTTTTTTTTATTTTATTACAAAACTTTTCTTGGGGAAAAAATATAACAAGCTTGTTAACATTTGTTTTGCTATTTTTCCAAGGCTAAATAATATTCCAAAGAAAATTAATGGCTGGTAGTATATTTTAAATAACATTTAGATGATCACAGCATTCAAGTTGAAATGACGGATGCCCAAGGATTTTTCCTGTAGAAAAAAATTGGGAAGAGAAAAAGCTGCTGTCTAGTATAAATCATCACATATCACTGTCGATTTTGGCTCTTGCAGGCACATATACCTCTTGTCAGCACAAGTGCATTAAAATCCCAATTTGGCAGCTTAAGTTAATGACCAACTTGTTTCAACTTGTTTCTGTGACTTTATAGAGCTGGCTGAAAACATGTTAGCTCAAAGAGGGTATTTACTAATATTTCTACCATTACTAGGATAATAAATATTTTGAATAGCTTTCTAACATGCAGATAAACAAAATCATCACAAATATTTATAATGATATTTTAATTATATCATCCCTCAGAATTATCATTGTTTAGACAATTTTATGCCAATCTGGCATTCTGGATTCTGGTTCAAAATATAACGGAGAATTTATGAAAAATGCAAATACTTCCTACATCTCTTAATAACTATCATAGCTAGCGAAGACTCTCAAATGTCTGCTAAGATAGTCTGACTAATTATGCCAGAATTCTGTCTTAATTATGCAGATTTTTTTTTTAAACGTAGACCGATGTTTTTGTGTTCTACATGTTTAATCCTGTAATAATAGTTGGGATTTTTTAATTTTCTTAATTCACTATGATAGTCAGTTCTCCCCCATAGTGCCTAATTATGAAAGTTGCAATTATTACTGGACATCATAAAATATTATAGTCTTGTTGAAATTAATGTCCTCCTATATATGCTTATATATTTCCCCTTTTATAATATACTGTGTGAGCTCTTGCCATTTTCTACATTTTTTAGTTCATGTGCACTTTAAAGCTTTTTCTTGTCTTCAGAAAATATGGCGAAAATTCTGCGATGCATTCGACAATTATAAATCACAATTGGCCTTATATAAGCTTGGAATTGCACCTCATGGTAAATAGTAGTGTCTATGCTGCTCAGAAATTGTGTTTAATTTCTTACAATACTCCCAGAGAGTTTGTTTCTCTCAGACCATTAGGTTACATATTAGATAGATAAATAAATAGTAATAATAAAAGGCAGGGGGAAACCCCTGACATCTACTGTTGATTATAACTGATGTAATACATTTTACTGCATGATTAGAGGCATTTCTACATAGATGAGAAGAGATGTCATCCATCCATTAAGTCAGGCAGTATCAGAAATGCACAAATGGCAGAAAGAAGAATTAAGTGCCCGTGGTATGCATTATTAATCTTCAGTGGTTGAAGTATCCCTAAAACGATAAAAAATTACTTTCACAGCAAATCATGAAAGTGACAATGTTTTCCTTCAGTTAAATACATGTTACTGTCTATTTATTTCTGAGAATTAAAATGTCAGAGTTGCAATAATGTTCTGGTTTAAAAACATAAATAACTGCTAGAATACTACAGCCACTGTTCGTGAGCTGCAGAACTGAGTGGACATAAATAGAGATACAGGGTCTATTTTATTACTTTTCTAGCAACATTATGCTATTTTCTGAGATTGTTACGGGTTCTTTGTAAGAAATTTTACCCACACACTGAAACATACAGTTGGGTCAAGTTACTGAAGGCTAAGCCTAAGAATAAAGATAAAGAAAAAACGAGTATCTTTGATAACTTTAGCACTGCTGATAAATCATATAGTATGTTCATATTCCTCTTTCCTAATTCTAAACAATTCTTTGCTAAGCTGCAATAAAGGAGAAAGCTGAAGCTAGTCACTCCATTTTCTAAGCAGCACTCCTGGCTTCCACCCTGGTGATCTACTGACTCATAGCCCTGCTATCTGAAGCAGGTCAGATGTATAGCCACAAGGGTTAAACAGTATCCCAAGTGGATCTTGGGCAGTAGTTAGTCAATGGTTTAAATTTAAGGAATTACAGAGGTGTGATTGAACCACTTTTGTCCTGCAGGTTTCAATGATTGGCAAAATGGGAATATTTATATAAAATGAATCATTTATTATTCCACATGATCAGACAAAAGATCTTAATCAGAATTAGTTACAACACAATAAAAATGCTAAACTACTACTGGTATAGTAGAAGATAGGATAGTGCACTATATCAAAGCAATTATTGAAATAATTATATTAAAGCTAGCAAAAAGAAAATAATTATTAAGTAGAGATCTGAAGTAACTCAACCATACCAACGCTTGCGGGGAGATCTCTTTCGCTCAACCTCTAGGAGTATCCTTGGAGGTCATCCCCACCCAAGGGTGGAATCTCCACACATACATCCAAGAAGGGTTATGTCTTCTGACTGTATGAAGAGGACTGGACTTTTATAGTGTAAAGTGATTGGCTGCCAGTCGCAAATTTACAGGCCAGCTACGAACTTATCTGTCAAATCCCCTTTCAAAAGCAGCACGTGTATTTGAAGTCTGGTGAACCAGGATGGTTTTAGTACAATCAACACCAAGACAGCACCCTGGCACCAGCAGTTGAACTTGCATGCTAGTTTGCATGATGGCTTTCATTGTATGAATTCTTTGATTGGATTTTAGGTCTGATTGGGGTAGGCTCCCCTGCCACAAGAAGCTAGAACTGATTTTGGTTTTTTTTTGCAAGACAAAACTAGAATTTTTCTGTCTTGCCTTACAGAGAAATAGCGAGGAAAAAGGGGGCAGCACTTCTCAGGTATAAAGGCAGGAGGAGGTGTCTGAGCTAGTACCCTAGTTTCTCGTCAGCCAACACAATTGTAATCTAAATTAGCTAGTTAAAAACATGAGAAAAGGAGGTTGGAGTCTACCTCCATCCTCATAGACACATAGTAACTATGTTAAGATCAAAAGCAATTACTTTCA
The DNA here is from genome assembly GCA_013396775.1 of Cephalopterus ornatus. Taxonomy (NCBI): domain Eukaryota; kingdom Metazoa; phylum Chordata; class Aves; order Passeriformes; family Cotingidae; genus Cephalopterus; species Cephalopterus ornatus. The sequence continues at coordinate 182,340 of VZRE01010482.1, read as the reverse complement.
AAAAATGTTATTATTAAAAAAAAATACATTTGGTACTTCATAATATCTTCCTCACAAGAATTACGTATTTCAGTGGATATCAGGAGCAATTATGAAACTGTAGTTATTTGTAGGAATACATGGTACATTGGATAAGCAAAAAGAAAAACATTTGAATTTACAGGCACAATTCTTAACCTTATGTAAAGTCAAAATAGAAATTATAAAGATAGCTCAAATTAATGGCAAGAAAAACTCTCAGTTATGGAAATTTGGGCACAGGGCATGAAGCTCAAAGGACAGTAAATAATTTGAGAATAGCCAACTGGCACTATTAAGCTGGAATTAGACCTACTGTTGATACAATTAAAATGTTGACACATAATTAGAAATAAAACTCATTCAAATTTTTGAAATTCTAGGTCTCTGAAAATTTAGTATCATCCTTAATTGGATATTGATGACAAATGATATTTTGTTTTGCGTATCTTTTTGAATATTCTCTGTTCTTCTGACTTCAGTGGAATCAGGAATAGAATTGGATCTCCTGTGCATTATGTGACCATGGAGTTTTTTCTTAAATCATTGCCTTTTTTTTTTTTTTTTTTAAACAAAGTTCTTAGTTTCCATGTGCCTGCTAAAACTGTAAAAGTCAAACATAATCATCCTTCTCACCACCAGTAGTTCCATTGTATCCAATGGATATAATGTATCCAGTGAATACATTGTTAACATCATTTTAGGGAAATATGCTAATGACATTTTGTATACATGCAGGTGAACGACTTTTATGGTCTTTGAGGCTAAGATGGGACTTTCTCACTGAAGATTTTTTAACACAGGAAGAATATAAAATGTTTATTCTGAACTGTGTAACAACATGACAGCAATATTTAATTCAGATTTGCATTAACTTGCTAAACACATAATTTACCTAATGTATGGAATTTATTGTATCACAGAACTTTTTCTACATATGCTTAAGATCAGAATTTTACCACAGAATCAAATAACTGTAGAAAACAGATTACAGAAACTCTCATCTGTTACCTGATCATTCCCCTAAAGCCTTAATTTTAAGCACCTTTCAATCTTCAAATAAAATCAGTCAAATGAATATTCATAGGTGGGTGTGGCAAACATAAAAAACCCCTGTAGCTATTTTAATAAAATTTAGTCGGCTAGGTAATCAATTCCTAATCTAACAAATTAGGTAATCAATTTCCTCAAATATTCAAGTCAGTCTTTTTTTTCAGTAATGAATGGCAAATTCTTAAACCTTTTGGCTATACCAAAGACTTTTCTCTTGAGCTTGTATCTTAAAGGAAAAATAAGAAATGTATCTAAACAATCTTCACAGGACAAAGCCTAGACAGTTTCATTAAAAAAAAAAAAATGTAAATGGCAGTGTAATAATTCCTTATATAGAATTTGTAAATCAAATACAATTGTTTTACTGGTGAGGACTGGGGATAATTTTTTGTTATTTTTATGAGAAGACGGTTATAATGTCAGGAAATGTAAAAATGATCCAATGGCTTGCCTACACGCTTTACTAATGCTCAGTGTGGATATTAGTTAAGTTGATGAATGCCTGCGTGCAAATATATATAAGTCAATTCTACACCATCCTGGAGGTCAGTGATAATCCAAGCAACAAAAAATTGATGATGGTTGATGTGTTTTGGGGTCCCAAGCCTAAATTTAATGTTAGAGTTTGATTTGATTATTTTTCTTCATACTTATGCAAATTGCATAAAGAGTTTATTTTTAGGGGGGGGTAATTGTTTAGTTTCAGTTTAAGAGGTTATAATTTTCTCAGTGATCCAATGTACTATGATATCAGGACAATGACAAACACCCAGAACATAATGACTTTGAATTAAAACTAAAATTTAAAAATAAAAAAGATAAAGTTTGGTTTAATTTTAATGGGACCAAGATTTACACTCAGAATTTTCTGAATTTATTTTTGTAACTGACTGTCCTTGTTTTCTGTGCGTGAAATTAGCAATTCATAGGTGTATTACAAAGCTCAGTTTAAAACAAAACCAAAAACTAACACAGCATTTTTGAGAGTATTTGTCTAACAACCCAAGTAATGTATTGCAAAATTACACTATGTCTGAAAGGTGAGCTAACTAATACAACTTTTAAATTTCTATTTATGTTAACAGAAGCAGCTGTAGAGATGATTAGCTTTTTTACAAATTTAAGAACTCTCTTGTTATCTCCCTCATTTGCATAATGTTTTAACCTAATGTTCAGACAGGAATATAAAACTTCTAAAATTACTTTGCTTCTTTGTCATAATAGATGTTGACAGATCATTTTACTCCAATTTTTTTTTCTTCAAATTCAAAAAAATAAGTTGACTGACCTGTACACTTGATATTAACTGGAATCAATAATTCAAAAAAAAGAAACAAGGTTATTTATTGATAACCTTTCAAAACACTAAAGTGTATTAATAACAAAAAACCCCTCAAACCTCCACATAAAACAGTGAAACATGCGAAGGCAAACCTCTGCATGATACATTGCAAGGGATAAATCTTTTGTTCCAAAGGGATACAGACTTAGAAAACCACATTAGAAACTAATATAGATTAAGGATATTCTAATAAATGGAGCAGCAAGTGAAACAAAAGGAATTGAACTGCTGAAAAGCAATCTTTTGTGTTGATACTGAGTTTTACCTAAAAATCATAAGTCACAGAATAACATGACATCTTAAAAGTATTTGTAATATTTAAAAAAATATGGAAATAATTTTTTTCATGGACATAAAGGTTGTTTATATATGTCATACAGTTATTTGTAACTGTTTCTTGGTTCAGAACTCAATTCCATAGCACCAGTACCAGTGGTAAAGAACTTTTAATAGCAAAGGCCTTGTTCCTCCCAGAAAAAAATTTCCTAAAAGTGAAGTATGTGTTAAAAGTAATTGGAGCTTCTGGTACAGATTGCAGCAGTCAGACCATTTTTAATAACAAGTAAAATTGCATTCTTACATGGAGGGGGATAATGTCAAATCTGAATCAACAGAAAGGAAGTTAATTCCTCCTGACTTTTGATAGAGCTTCCTGGAAGCTCCTGCCAGCCAGATTTCTGAAAACCTATACTATGTCTAGTCTAGTATAAATAGAATGATTCTGAGTTCAAGCACACTATGTTGGGACCTTGCTGCGTACAAGCCCTCATCTTCTACTTCCCTTGTTTGCTAGAAAAAGTGAATCTAAATGATTGGGTTTTAAAGCTGATGTGAATTTCTGCACAACCAAACAATCTCAGCAGTGAGCCCTGCAGGATCCCACGTAAATAAGAAACATCCCAGAAGGTAAATGAAGAAGCAGCCTATAAAAAGACTGCAATAGTAAAAGAAAGTCAACATGGGAATATCTTAATTAATGTGTAATTTTCTTGTCTACTTATTCGGTATGGTAAAAATTGGAATTTCAGGTTGCTACAAAATAAGTTCCTTATTAGAAACAATGCTGAATGCATCAATTCTAGCTTTATTCCAGTATACAGAATAACATTTCAATATTTATTCAATAAATTTCCATTTATTTAGGTGATACTGTAAAGGAGAAATCAGTAGGTCTTCACAGAGATTTAACTGTTTATCTACCTACCTCATTCAAATCTAACCAATTGCCTTCCCCCTAAAAATGTAGCATAAATATAACTTCAGCAAAGCCTTCCCATATGACCATCAAAAAATTTCTACTCTATGAAAAAATCAGCTGGGGGCGGGGGGGAGAGAAAACTGCTACAATGTATCAAGTTATAAAATTTTCAAATATTTGTTAGATGTGACTTTTTATTGTCATTATTTTATATTCAACACTTAATAATAGGTAGATGTATTTATGTAAACAATTATAGTTTACAGTTACAAATTTAATTAGCAAGATTACTTGCACAGCAGTTCATTTACATAATGTAATCTGTTTTATACCAGTCCAAATTCCCTTGATATAAAACAGAACAGAAAATTCTTATTTTTATTACAGTATTTTTGATCAGTTAATCAAGACAATGTTTCAGTTTCAAGTTACAAGAAAGCAAATAAATTTTCTACTGCAGCTTTTTTTTTGGAGTTGAAAAGATGTGATGCGATTAACATTGTCTCCAACAATAGCAGTAATAGTTATAACATTTATACCATTATGCCAGAATGTTCTTTTACAGTATTAACATTCATTCAAAGTCTTCTCTGTAATATATGCCTCTCATTAAGAGCAGCAGTGAATTCTTTCAACAGCACTCTTTTAGCAAAACACATGAATTTTATACTGCATCTCCACTATACGGAAGTAATTGAATAATTCTGAGAATCACAGAATGGTTGATATTGGAAGGGGACTCTGAAGGTCATCTTATTCAACACCCTGGCTCAGATGGGGTCATCTAGAGCTGTTTTCCAAGGACCATGCCTAGGCAGTTTTTTAATATCCAGGGATGAAGACTCCACAGTCTCCCTGGGCAACTTGGCATCACTGCACAGTCACCCTCACAGAAAAAAAGTGTTTCCTGAAGTTCAGACAGAGCTTCCTGAGTTTCAGTTTGTTCCTATTGCCTCCAGTCTTGTCACTGGGCACCACTGAAAGAATCTGGCTCTGTCTTCTTCATACCTTCCCATCAGATATTTATATACTTGCATGACATCCTCTTAAGGCTGCTCTTCTCCAGGCTAAACAGTCCCACTTCTCTCAGCCTCTCCTCATATATGAGATGCTCCAGCCACTTATTCATCTTCTGATACTGCCATGAGGCTGCAGACCCGACCGTGAGCCCTCCCCTCACACACACAGACACACACATACACAGACACACAGACAAAATGGTTGATTCAACCCATCAGTCAGTGAGATACAAATTCAGTCTCTACAGGGGGTTACAAGATTTACCCAATAGTGATTTACTTTGAGGGAACATTTCAAAGACTGACATTTCTTATAACAAATGCCTTAATAATTTTTTGAAATGTAAGTAAATAGAAGGAATTTTTTTTTCTCTCTCTGCTCTTACTCTTCTTTATTAAGTTTTATAAGCCCTCATTTTGATTAGAACACCAAAGGGATAGGTTTCTTAGTAGAACAGTTCGGTTATGTTGAGTATACTTGATATGAAATTTCCAAACTTCCAAAGTAGCTAAATTTGTTTTTGCTTCTTTATTTTTGTTTTGTCGTGTTGGGTTTTTCTCCCCATTCGTTTGTTTTCTCAGACTGCTCCAAGGATGGCAAGCTCTAGGTATTGGTTGAAGTCATTAAAGAAACTTTACATCTTATGAAGGCAGGAAACACAAAAAATTCTGTAGCCGTATTTTCTAATTTGAAACTGTGATTATTCAAGATTTTTGTATGGACACTACAATGGGAAGTGGAGTTTCTTCCCCTTGATCTCATACTATTGTTTTTGTCAAGATGGTTGAGGCAAACTAATATAATTTACCACTGCAAAGGAAGAATCTCCATGCCCGTTTCTTCTTAACCTTTTGCATTCATGGGAAACTTTTCGCCTCCTTCCTTTTTGATGGAACTCACATTTGCTTAATGACATAGCAAGTTCATTGTGCTCACTAGACTGTCAGAAAACTGTTTTATGTTTCACTGGTTGGATTAACTTTCTGCCAAATTAGTAAATTGAAATTATGTAATGTTTGGTTAGGGAAGGAGAAGAACAGAAGAGAACTGAGTAGGAGGCTTGTGAGACAGCCGGATATCCCTTTTTGAGGAGCATGGAGTAACTCTGTCAGCTCACCCCATTTCCTGTAAGTCTTTCTGGGTTCCACAATCTACTTTCCTTTTTACAAAAGGAGATCATATTTAAAATCTTTCCCATCAGTGGGGTCTGCTTATTTCCTCATCTTTCTTGTACAGGTAATTCATTGTCCTTATCTAGAGTGTGCTGTTTTCCAGATTAATATTTTCAATGGATTCTGACTGATCTATCATTACTAGTACTTCTGTAAATGTCATACACCCTGGCATAAAATCATCCTGTTGACAGCAGACTACTGAGTTAGGATTTAACTACTTTTTTCTAGGATAATTTATCAGTCTCCAGCCAACAGGGACCTCAGCATAAAAGGTGGAGCTCATCAAGACAGCTATAATGAGAAGTATTCATGAAATATGAAGAAATCTGGACTAAATTTCTACCTAACATTACACAAAGATTCAATCAGTTACCTTTTATGAGAGGGAATAGAGGCACTTTCTTTTATTACAATTAGATCTTCTTTTGTGACTATATGCTAATGTCATACACATACACATCCCATTTATTCCTCACATTTACCTTTGAGCATCAGATAAAGCTTCAGATAACTTAGACAGAAAATTTTATTTCAAAAGGAAAACAAAAAATACTTCAAGGTCTTAAAATCATTAAATCTTTCATTTTCACTGAATACCATGTAAAACTGGATAAAATCCAGAACATCAGAAACCTGGGGTTTTGTGCTTCAAAATGCCAAATGTTATTGTGTTTTCCAGCTCAAGGTCTATATCTGTAAGTGGTGTTTACTTCCAGAGGCAAATTGCTCCTTGTATATATGGTGATATAAATTGTAATCGAACAAAAAAATATATATTTTAACACATTTCTGAGAGAGGCTGCTGAGTTGATACCTGCAGTGTAAAATTAGTTGCCTTTTTAAAACCAGACTAATCTGGAAAAAAATATTTTCTAAATTGCTAGACAGGATAAATAATTTTTGAAAAAATTGGCTATAATTTATTCCTTTCTGATTTTTTATCCTAAATGAGACTTATGCTATCATTTTAAACAAAAATTAGTGACTATTATTTTAATTGCCAGATTATTGCAGAAGTGTTGATGCAGTGAATATCAATGTTTTAAAAAGACAGAGGCTCCTTTTCCCTCCAGGTATAATGGATTAACACTGAAAATTATACTGCATACAAATAGTTGCAATGATTATGCATCAAGCTGAGGGAATTTTTCCTCAATGAAACCTTTTTAGTAGCTATGGTAGCTTGTTATAATAACATGTAAAATTTAATTTTTAAATTTTAGCAGTCTGAACCATAAAATAAAAATCCTAATTACTGTGTTAAATAGAGTCAGGGTCAGCCTGTGGCAAACATGGTGAATTTGGGGAGTTAAAAAAAAAAACATTAAAAACAATATTCAGTTTGAGGGGACAGTTTCTTAAGAATACCTGGGTGAAATACGTAGCACTATGATGAAAAAGGTTATTATTTGAGTTCTTCTTTGCCATATGACTACCTTTGCTAAGGAACTATTGTTCTGACCAAAATTTCTGGTCACTGAAAAGCCACTGAAAATAACTTCGACATAAGGTTGGAATATATCTGACTAAATGTAGGTATGTACACTCAAGCTAGTTTCCTTGATTCCTTCTGTAATTTTGGGGGGAAAAAATGCATTTTTAATTTATGTTCAGTATAGTTTATGCTGTACATTTACACAACAACAACATGAATTTTATTGCAAAAGTACCTCTAAACAGAGAAAAGGGTGACTGGTTCTAGTGTCTAGTGACTAGAGAATATACATCTTCAGCTGGCCAGATAAATCCCATCCAAAGATATGTAAAGTATGCTTTTAAAGGACTTAAGCAACTGAATTGCAAATAAGCTCTTCTGAAATCCCCACTAGGTTTTTATATGCATGCTAGCAAACTTTACATACTTAAAGAAGCAGTTAACTTAGAAATCTTGTCACTCTTGTCTTCTATGTTCAGTGAACATATCTTAAGAGATTTCTCCAATTTTCTATTTTGTAATGTGGAAAGAACACAAAATGAAAATATGCCTAATTTTTGCATCTCATTTAAATGACTACAGTCAATTGCATTGAATAGAGATCCAAATTTATTTTGAACTAAAATAAAATGCAGGGAATAAGACTGATTTCACTTCAGAAATAGATTATAGGTAGATGGAGATATGCCCCTGGAGCTGAGCTAAATTTCTCTATTCTTTTTATAACTATTAGACAGAAATAGTTACCGGCTGAGTACAATTTGACTTTGCTTGCGGTAGAAATAAATGACATGCAAAATTTATCTATTTTTGTACATAACAACATCTTAACATATGAATGCTACAAACTATAAATAACAATTGTAATCTCATCTGTCTTGTGTGACAAGATGATACTTCTCTAATCTACTAGGAAATTATATGCACATTCAACCAATTCCAAATGTAGTAAAGCCTTCATATATATGGATTTAAGAAAGTTTTCAATAAGGCAATTGGAAAGATATCAAATGTGTTCATTGCTTTGTAGAAGCAAGTAGTGTAGACATGTCATTCTCTCCAAGAACATTCCATAGCACTATTTAAATTTTTAATATGGATGTGGAACCTATTTCCCAGCCATTCTCTTTGTCTCTAGCAGGAATTGCCCAAAGTTACGTTGGTCTTTAAGGCACAGCTATACTGCTCTTGTTCACTCCCAGATCTTGGTCTCTTTGTTGCATAAATATTGTGTCTGGATTGCTTTTGGGATTACTCAAATATTTCCTGCGTATGTTTTGGGTAATAGTTCACTCCACAGATAGCACTGTCATATGAAAAGGGGAGATTTCCTCAAACCCTTTTTTTTATTTGCCTGTCACTGCCCCAGGAAAGCCAAGACCCTTGTGCCCAACCCATTACAAGGACTTTCCTCTGAGCAGCCTGCTGGATCGGAGGGCAGTCCGACTCACTTGTTCAGGGTCACACACCAACAGCATAGGTCAGATTCCCTCCCAGTTCTCCACACTTTTGAGCATGTTACCCACTGTTGGTGACTGCTAGCACCCTTGAGGGACTCACACGAGCAGTTTACGGAACAACACTCTTTATTATATACAACGGTAGTAGAAAATTGTGACAGATGAAGGTTCCAAGATTGCCATTTACAGTATGTGACTGCAAAAATGTATTCAAACCAATATACAGGCAAGCTCTAATCCCCAATCAAAGCTAGCTTGAGATAATCAATCAGCACACGTAGAGTACAGTTCTTATTTGATAGGCATCCCTATAGGGTAGAAGAGAGGTTCAGACTGTTTACTGATCCCAGAAGTTACAATGGAGTCTTCCCTAACTTCTCTTCATTCCTAACTTTACTTTTATACTATTCCTTTACATTTAGGTGAACCTTGAGTGACTCTAGTCATACGTACCTTTGTTGCTGATTGGTGTAAAATTCTCTTGTTTCACACTTAAAGATAGGATAAAATCCATAGCGCTTGCTCAGTGAGGGGTGGTTGCACCTTGGAGACAAGTAACTTTGGGGAGGAGATTTACATTATTATTACAATTAGGTTAAAATGAACCAAGTTCTTGCACAGTGAGTGATTTCACCACTGTTGCTGATTCAGCATCAAGACAACTTCTATCTCCATTGGATGAAGATTGTTATGCTCTTTATCAGCTACGAAGTACCATCAAGTTCCCCTTCCTGCAAGGATTTCAACAGACCCTGGCCATGATGTTTCCACTCTGCTACACCCTCTATTTCTTCCCCTTAACATGTGCTTAAGGTTGCAGATTGTGCGTGTAGGAAACCATCATGGAAAGTTTTGGGCATGCCAACTGCATTCCAGCCAGGGAGTAGCAACTTTGTTTCATGCTATAATTTCCGTACTGTTATAACTTCTGTTAAGATGTGAACAAAGCTTCCCTGTTTCCTTTGATTTTACAGCCAGCCATTTTTCCACAAACAGTCATCAAGCAGTATGAGTAAAACTGCAAATAGCTTGTCTCGTTCCATATTATTCAGTGCTCAAGCAGCGTTGAAACATTCTTGGTGGGTTCAAAGATCCTTTATGAGAAAACGTATTTTCCTATTTCCCTGCTAGCACCATGAAGCTTGAAATGACTCTCCATCCCACAAAAGTAAGAACTGCTTAAAGTTATGAAGGGACCATATATAGGACATCTTAAGTTGTAGCATGCAGTCTGTCTGATCTAGAGAGGCTGATGTACCCTCAGAAATGCAGCTATAGATCCTTATTGTACATAAATAGTTTCAGAATAAATGTTAGTTTTTATAGTAGAAGAGTTTATACCTAAATATGGTCCCTGTTTATGAACCTCTAGATCTTAACATAAGCTTTCCTTTTTGTAATGCAAAAGTTTTGAGCTGGTAATATAAATCACTATTTGTTTTGTTTTCTACTATAGCAGATTGTGCTACTCTTGGGATTTATCTTTCATCTTCCAAAGATTTTATAACAATATTTAATAAAGTTCTATGATGTATCTTCTTTATTAAATTAATTCCTACAAGGAGTATTTTTGTACCCTGAAGTTCTTCTTTAGTTGTTTTAATCTGTGCCAGGTTAGTTTCTCTAGATCAAAAGATTAAAAATTTCTAACTTCTGAATTGATTGGAACATAGCAGCACTATAAATCCTTGCAATAGATTTTCTTGCATCAGAATTAAGTCAGCTTTATTACTTAGTTTGCAGTTGTTTCTTTTTGTATGAAATGGTATTGACAAAAAGAGCAAGTTAGTTTATATAGTCTAGTATAAAATACTTATTTACTTTATCAAACCCTGATACTAGATATGTTCATGGTACTTTAGCAGAGTATATTAGATGTATGTGACATTTTTTTTTCCAGAAAATATCTCCTAGATAGAAGCATTAATTCTAATTTAAATTATAGCATGAAGATTGTACATGTGTAACATTAAACAGAGGTTTCAGAAGAAAGGTTGGACTAAAGTTCTGAAAGGTATTTTCTTCTGGCAGAAAAAAAATAAATAATGATTAAATTTTGTGGTGGACAGAATCATAGGATTGAACTCATAAGAATTTCCGGATGGTTTGTTTTTTTCACTAGCTCAATGTTTGCTTTCATTTTAATACTACTTATAAACTACTCTTACTTCACAACAGAAAATTGGGTATAACTAGTTTCTACATATCCTTTCAGCTGACCACTTGTCCTTTACCCTACAATGGTCATACAACTCTATGTCTATCTATGTCTATAAGTCATTAGGAAAATCATTCCCATTATATATAATCTGAAAACCCACAATTTTTATATCACATATCTAATAATACTTTTACTGATGCAGTGACTCACACCCACACCTTGCTACAATCTCCTTTCAGACAGCTGTACAGAGGCATAAGGTCCCCCCTGAGCCTCCTTTTCTCCAGGCTGAACACCTTCAGCTGCCTCAGCTGCTCCTTGTAAGAGGACTAGATTTATGCTCTAGACCCTTCACCATTTCACTGTCCTCTGGACACACACCAGCACTTCAACGTCTTTCTGGAATTGAGGCACCCAAAACTAAACAAGGTGGAGCCTCACCACTGCTGAGTACAGAGGGACAATCACTGCCCTAGTCCTGTTTGCCACACTATTTCTGATATAAGTAAGGATGCTATTTATCTTCTTGGCCACACTGAGAACTCCCTGTGGCTTTTTTTTTTCTAGGCTAAAAAGTTTTCTTAAACTTTCTTCATAGGAAATATGTTCCAGACCCTTCACCATCTTTGGTGGCCCCTTGTTGGGGTCTATGCAGTATGTCCACATCCCTTTGGTACTGACGAGCCAGAACTGACAATGATTGCAATCACATAGTTCCAATAAACCATGCCCATTAATGGTAGTTCATCCCATGGCTCCTCTGTTCCAGAGGACTCCAATTCAATCTCTCCAAATCAATCCAGCACAGACAGGGCTAGCTCTCAGCATCCAGAGCCACTGGGAACTGAGGTTAGAAATCATTCCCTTCCTTTTTCTATTTAAAAATATTGATGTAACCATAAAGTCTAGTTTATGAAATCACATTTTACAAATGATCCTTGTATCCAGATTCAAGGCTTTGATGCTTTGGTTAAACACACTGCAGTATGTTAAGAACTTTAATTATTTTAACCGTTCTATTTCCAGAGAGAGTGGAATTAAAGTTTTACCACTTTAGGGACAAATGTAGCACCTTAGTTAACAATGTGTTTGAAGGAGGATTTCAGCTGAGACATAGGACTTTGAACTGGAACAGTTTTTTCAGACAATTGCTTCTCTTTGAACCTGATTTTCTAAATACAAGCACTGGCAAAATATGTGAACCTAACTTGGCTAACATTTGCTTATACCCCCTTTCCTAAAGCAAATATTCTTAGACAAAATATGTGTCAATAGGAGCAGATTTATAAGGAGAAATACTTGATTTTGATGATCCAATTCCACATTAAACATCGTTGCTGTAATAGAGTAATTCTAGGTGAATACCTCAGAATAACTGGCAATACTGGCCAAAAAAAAAAAAAAAGCCAATACAGCATATTAAGAGATCTTCAAGAGAGCATCTTTTGCTTATGTTTCATCTGAAAGTAATCCTCTTCATGTTTTCTAAGACTGAACTATAATGTTGACCAAATATATCAAGCAGAAGTAGTGATAGATTTGCTTCAAAGGGCAACCTGAACTGAAAAGGTAATAAATATCTACTACAAAACATCAGAAAGATCTTTGACATCCTAATGCCAGGGCTCATTTGAACACAAACTAGGGCAATGAGAAAATTCAGACCCGTATAATAAGACAATATAAGGACTTTATTACAAATATTTGCTCTGCCTAACTAGTCCTGCCATGTGGAATGTTTTCTTCCAGTCTTGCTCTAAAACAGCTTCTATTGGCTTTGTGATTTTCAATCATTTGCACAATACAATCAGTTTTTCTTCAGGAGGGGACTTGTCTATATTTTCTTACTTATCTCCTCAGTAGTAAAATTGCTATAAATTCCTAATGTGTCCCTCTGTACCATCCTGAAAATACTTCTTTACTTCCAGTGAAGGAATAACCTTCTGTTCTTTGCATGCACTTCTACCTGACCTGGAAAGTAACAGGAGAAGACAAACAGTGTGTCCATCCACATCCTCTAAAAAGTAGAGAACACATTTATTGTGAAAAAACAATTAGAAAAATTGGAATCCACTATACTATTCAAAGCAAAAGTAAACCACAAGCTCCCAGAACAAGAGAAATCTGTTTATCTTGTCCAAAACATAAATGGCTTCCATTATAATCATGTGTTGATAGAGCAACTTTTTAAACATGCTTACCCACAGATATTCTTGCATTTGCATTGAATTCTTTGGAAAAAAAAAAAAAGCCTTTACTTTGTTTGTTCTTTTTGACAGTCTATCTAGTTTCGCTGTGGGGTTTGGGGTTTTTTTGGTGGGATTTTTGATTTGTTTTGTTTTTTTAATTCTCCTTTTTTTCTCACATAATGTTATTGATGTGTTCTCTAAGCTCATTCTCTAAGCTCTCTCATTCTGTTGCTGCCAGGATGTCGTTCGCTTGCTTTGGTGAGGATTAGGCTGCACACAGAAATTCATTTTCAGTGGATACAGGGAGAGGTTTCTTGACAGTAATGGTAGAAGGTATGTAAAATGAGAAGTGTCATCATGCTATAAGAAATGGGTTCCAAGTAAGGCACCTTTTATTGTGTCTTAGGCTTCAGCTTGAGAAAGCCAAACTCATATATTCGTCTCTCCTTCCTTCCTTCCTTCCTTCCTCCCTCCCTCCCTCCCTCCCTTTCTCCCTTCTCCTTCCCTTCATCTTTCTGTCACAGATATCAGTTTCATCTAGGTTCATTCTTTTCCATGTACTGTGTAATTCTGGTATAGTTTTAGAAATTGGCTTTCCCAGGAACAAAAAGTAAATGATATAAAGTGCCACTGTGCCCCAGCAGTCTAGAAATTAACTCAAATGCATACAAATTGGTATAAAAAATATTCTTTAAACAATCAACTTTCCCTGCTTTTTCCCGCTATCCCCAAAACTCAAATTTCTGTTAACACAGAGTGAAAATCAATGGTTAGTTTAAAGAAGAAGTCATAAAGAAGAATCATAAAGTGCATCTGAAAACAACCTAAAATAACTGTCAGTACATATATATTACAAAAGACCTATAGACTTCACAGTTCTCCAAAAAACAGTTTTGTATAATGATAAATACTTGTGTCTAGCCTCCATCACCTGAATATTCTATTTTTACCTTATGCCAGGAATCTAAGCTTCAAGCAGACAACCTAATGAGAGTACATGCTGTGACAATCTGCTGGGTAAGCTACTATATGCAGAGCAATTTCATTATTTTTAATATATGTGGTCTGCCTATGAATACTTGATGTTTCCTTTTACTCCTATCTCATCAAATTCAGGTAAAGATCCATGAAAAGGCAACAGCAAGAAAAACACCTGAGTGATATAAACACCTTCTTAGCTTTGCATTTATAAGCCATTTTTTTGTTGTGTAATTGAATTTACTGATAAGCACCTGGGACTTTTTTGTGTGGTTGTTCTTAGATTAGTAATACCTTCTCCTAACCCAATGTGCAACAGCAATTTTTGTCTGTTCATGATTCCTTAGCTAAGAAAATTAGGTTCTACATAAGATATCTTTACTGTTGAGTCTATGTTGTCAGAAGTTTCAAAATGGCAAAAAGCAAGATCTGAGAGGAGGAAAAAATTTTCATTCTGCATGATGTACTTCAGTACTGGTAGTTTATTATGAACAAGAATATATTATAATTCAGTAGCAGTAAAACATCATAACTTTAAGGTAATAAATAGTGATTGGAATGCCTGCTTTAATCTAACAAATTTAGTTTCTTATGGCTTCTTTGACGTATCTAGAACAGATAGGGCAGAAATAATGTTGAAGAAAGGATAACCCTACAGCATCAGAATTGAAGCTTGTAATGCAGCTATGCAGGGTAGAGCATCCCTTCTACTTTCATGCAGATTATTCCAGACAACTAAATTCTGCAGTCAATATGAGTCAAAATGGAGCCTACCTTCTCTCCTACTGAATCTGTAATAACTATTCTTAGTAACTCTGTTGTGACAAATATTTTGCTGCAAATACTCTTCTGATCTCAAGAGCAATTTCAGACACCTCAAGAAGAGAAATATGTGCTTCCTGAATACCACAATTATTTACCTAAAGGACTATATGACCAAAGCTGTTATATCATCAAGATGGCTTTGTACATCTTCACAATTCAAAATACTTATCCATTTGAATATATCACTAACTGGGAGAGGAAGACTACCACAATAACTATAAATATTGTCTTTAGTTTTAATAAACTATACTGTGCTATTTGGTAACAGCCCTCTGAATATGCATTTAAAATCACATTAAAACATGCTTGGATTTCTAAATCTTGTGGTAAAAAAATTTACCTAAACCTTTAGTTCAAACTGAAATCAGAAGAGTCTTCATTTATGTCTTAACCAAAAGTTATTGCTTCAAATTTGTAGCACCTTTCTTGCTCCAAATCAATTTTTACTGTTAATAATAAACACTAGAAAGGCGTTATTCTATGCTTCCTATGTCCTGGTACTCTTCCTTAGTCAATGATTCATCTAAGTGGACCATTGGCTAGAACTAATAGGTTGTTGTTAATTTCTGTCTAATCACAGAATCACAGAATGGGTCTGGTTGGAAGGGATCACAGTGGGTTATCCAGTCCAAACTCCCTGCTCAAGCAGGGTCATCGTAAAGCACATTGCACAGAATTGCATCCAGATGGCTCTTGAATACCTACAGTGAGGGAGACTTCACTATTTCTCTGGGCAAACCATTCCAGTGTGTGGTCACCAGCATAGTAGGGAAGCTCTTCCCTAAGTGGAACTTCCTGTGCATCAGTTTCTGCCTGTTGCCTCTTGCCTATTGACTGGTGCCACAAGAAAAGCCTGGCTCTTGACACCCTACCTTCAGATACTTACATACATTGGTGAGGTGTCCTCTCAGTCGTCTCTTCTCAAGGTCGAACAGGTCCAGCTCCCTCAGCCTTTCCTCATAAGTCAGGTGCTCTAGTCCCTTTGTTACTTTGTTACTGGACAGCTGATGAACCTGCTCCAGGAGCTTCATGTCTTTCTTGTACTGAGGAGCCCAAAACTGGACACAACGTTCCTGGTGTAGCCTCACCAGGGCTGAGTAGAGGGGCAGGATCACCTCCCTTGACCTGCTGGCAGTGCTCTTCTGAATGCACCCCAGGATACCATTGGTGTCTTGAGGCTGAGGGCACACTGCTGGTTCATGGACAGCTTGCTATCCACCAGGACCCCCGGGTTCTTCTCCAGCATATTCTAATAATAAATTATTTCCACAGCTGACAATTTCCTTACTGGAAATAAAATTTTTAATGTTCCAAGTTTTTTAGTTTGATTTCTATTCCTATAAGATAAATATTTTTCAAATATCTGTGATGTAAATTTTTACAATCAAAAGTTTTCAAGTCGAAATAAAAAGGGAGACAGGTAGAAAAGAGTGCTTATCATAGGTATATGTTTTATGTTAGGAAGCCTTGGTTAAACAAGATGCAAAGTGATCTGTGATCCAGAAAAAAAAAAACATTTGGAGATGTTGATACATCTTCACTAGCCTACTAATTATTTAATTAGCCCTAACAGCACCTAGTGACATCACAGTTCTCATCTGAACCACAAACTTGAGATCTCTTTTATAGAAGTTACAGACAGGGTGGAGATGGAGGATTTTTCTGTGTGCTTAGAACTGACTGAAGTACACAGCTGCTATTCACCAGGCTTTCTATCTGGGCCTGGGGATTCAGAAGCCAGACCTAGAAGTCTGGCTGTCTATTTAGACAGTTTACCTCCTGATAATTTTTGTTCAACCATGAGTGATTGAACATACAAGGTATTTCCTGTGAAATGAATGTAGGAAACACAGGAAGTCCAAGTCTACGGTTTAGACAAATCCAGAGCTGTACAGTTTAATTTGCATATAATAAAAAGATAAAACCTGGTAACATCTGCACCACAACAGGGTTTTATTTTATTGCCTACAATTACAACACCACAATTATAGGGAAATTCAATATAAAAAATGCATTACACCTCATTGTGACCTCTAAAGCAAATTATGAAGTGTGTATTTAGTGTGAACACATACATTCTTATATATTTGTATTTATATATAAATATAAACATGCACACAATATTTAACAGGAAGTGTTGAGCATTGTGTAAAACAGAATATAAACAATTTATTTCTTTGTAATTCACATTAGAAATGAGGGTAAGCACCCTTAACAATTCTTCTGCTATTTCTGCTACAGAAAATAATACATCAAAATGCTGATTGCTTTTAATAAATAAACATTGCAAGGAAAAATGAAACATTGTTTTCTTTTTCCATTTTTTTTCCCAAAGACAGTTATGAATTTGAAACCAGAGGGGAAACAGAATTATTCTGACACATTACATATATATCTTTTATTTTCAGAAGGTCATTGCCTACCTTCACCATTTTCTGTTATTGGTTTCTGTGGTTACAATGTCACATTGAAAGGAAGCTCACACATTTAAATAAGGAAGAAAAAGGGTTATTGTTGTGCATTTATACATCTATGTGTTTTCCCATTTAATTTTTCCTCAGTAAATAGTTTAATTTGCCAAAAAACTAAAAGTAAAACAAATATAGTTTACATGAAATGTTTAACTCAGAGTAGAAATAGAAATATGATAATAATGATGGGATACAATAGGGCTCTACGCTGGTACCTGTCCTGATTAACATCACTATTAAACACCTGCAGGAGACAATGGAGCACAGGCTGACGTCAATCTTAGAGGTAACACTGAGCTGTAGGTTATGAGTCAATACATTGAAGGGTAGAGCCACCCAGAGTATCCTAAAAAGGGCGGAAAAATGCATCAACAGAATTTTACAAAAAGACAAATGCATAATCCAGCATCTGGATTGTGTGTACCGTGGTGTAATGAAAAAAATGTATTTAAATATTTTGAAGTTTTAATAAATTTCTTGCCTGAAACGACTAAAGATTTATGATTCCACATCCGTATTGTGGCACAAACTCAAAAATGGAGATGTCTGTGTGATTGTGGATAACTGTTCTAATGGGGAAAAAAGATGTTAGCAATAAACTAGTTAATTTACAGAGAAGATGGTCTAAGTATAGTCCACTAGCTACCAGAAATAGTTTTAATTTGAGAGAAAAATGGTGACATTTCCTTTAGGTTAATATTGCAGAACATGTTGACTTTTATTTTCCCTCAAATGGAGAAAAATATCGATATGGAATGAACCCAAATCTCAGTTGATTGATTTATTTGTTTTTATCCAATTCAGAAGCATTTATTTTGGTAATGTCAGATAATCTTTAACCATAGCAAGTCAGCAAAAAAGCATACCTTAAAATTTCTCAGGTCTGAGTATTCTAATTTCTGATCCATCCCATCTTTAGAAATCTGTGTTTAATCTCCCAAAGACCTTTGTTAGGATAAAACAGAACTTCGTATTCCAGGTAACTGCCTACCAACATTGTTGATAAACTACACTTTCAAAGTGTCCTCAGAAAATGTACTTTGTTTTTCCTACCCAAAACAGGTAGTTTTAGCAATACTATATTGCTCCTGAAATGAACTTGAACAGGTCAGCATACTTTATTACAATATTTCTGCAGTACCAAATCCCTTATGCTTTTCATGTTTTTGATAAGATTGTTCTAACACATTAAAAACAAAACCACTGCTAATAAAACCACTAATATACAGACTGTTTTTCCTCATAAATTAAACTTCAAAATATGACAGAATTACCTACTTCAGTCTTTATTTTACTAAACACTGTAGATAACTGAATCAAGATACTCATAAGATGTACACACATTTCATGCCTCAAGTATTTATTTTAACTTCATTTAATTTATCTTCAAGATGGCAGCGATTTCTGAAAGACTGCCTTTAAAGTGTTAACTGAACTGTATTCTAAAAACTTAGCAATGTCAATCCACTGACACTGGTTTGTATTATCTTTGGTGAATTAATCCTCACCAAATGAATGGTACTGGTTTCTTTATGTCTAAAACTTTGTTAATAAGTGTGAATGTTAAGATGGATCAGAAGACTGCAGTAATTATTTGGTTTGCCTATACCAAGATTTACGTTAATTCCAAACATGATTCTGTCACATAACGCCAGAATTTAATTTAAAGAAAGGATTATGCACAGATTAGCTGTCTTATTTAAAGAAAAAAAAAGAAAAAAAAAAAAGGAACCAGACACAGACACATGCCCAAATTTATGTATGAGATATCACATCGTGAAATTACTTTTATTAGCACTGCACAAGGTGTCCTATAAGAGACCTAGATACATTGCATTTAAATGCAATTTAAACAAGTCTACAAATAAATGAAGTAACTTCTATTTTATAGATTACAAGAAACTAATAATCTTTGAACTTGATATAAATGATGAGAATAATTTAAAGAGAAAATGTGAGGAGTATAATAAGGTTGACATTGACATGGCAAGTATGCTATTTGCTTAGTGATATGAGACTGATTTACTAAAATATACTTTGTGTTAAAATGATGGTCTTTAGAAGCATATAACAAGAAATAACCGGTTATGTAGTTCTAGGGTAGGATTTTAAAGCGGTTGTTCTGTGTTTTTGGCATATCTTTTGTATTAATTTCACACTGTACACATATATCACTCTACATATGATCTCAGTTAAGGGTCTCATTTTCGTATCTCAATTTTTTAACATCACCTGTCATCTTTCAGTCTGTAGGAAAAGACCTTTCTGCTTTGGAGTTGCAAAAGCACTGTTAGAAAGCAAATTATTCTTTAGATTCACTGACCTGTCCCATATCCAACTGAATTTCTTCTGAAAACATTTGTGAGACTCAATTCTTTGGGGGAAAATTATTAAAACTATATGAATTGCCCTTTTAATGATTTTGTTTACATTTTTATCTTAGGATTATGTGGGAGAAGAAGAAGATTATTTCTAAGTTCTGAAAATTTTATCCTTAAATTTATCTTTAGTTCTCAGATGTAGTTTTTTCTAATGCAGTTTTCTATGCCTCAACATTAATCCTATTTTAATTAACACTCTGTAAAATAATTTTTATATTTTTTTCTTCAATTTCTGTTTCATTCTATTTGAAGTTTGTTTTATGTCAAATACTTAGAAAATCATAGATGAAAGGGAACCTAACTATTAAGCTTGGTAATGGGATTGTGGCAGTATTTATCATTAAATTATACAAAGGAAAGTGTCTAACATAAATATGTAAAGATGAACAACACCAACCGTCCCAGCATTTCCTCATAGGAGTGGTGTTCCATCCATTTGGTCATTTTTACTAATCTAATAAAAACGTAATTCTGCAAATATTTTTAAAGTAAAAATCCCCATGTTTTCTCACCTATTCTTTGTTTCTCTTTCAACATAAGAAACAAAGCGGGTTCAAATATCTAAAGTTATAATTCAAGCAGAAAAAGTGTAGAGAATGGAAAATTCAAACAGAAGTCAGTGGAATGCCAGGAGTAAGGGGAAAATAAGCAGGTCTTCTTACTCATTCATTTTATGTATAGAAATTTTAATATGAATTCTCCATTGTTTCTTTGCCCATGATAGACTGTGGACAGGACCTTCAGCCTTGACCTTTTTTATTAAAGGCTGGTGTGAATTTGCCACAGACTCACACAAGTAGAAGATTAGACTACAAACAAGGCAGTTGCTGGAAGAACTGTAACATCAGTTTGGGGTTTTTTTCCCTTTTTTTTATTTTCCCCTTTTTTTCACCCCCACAATCCTTGGAAATTTTCAGAATTATTTTGTTTTCACTTACAATGTGAGACTGTGAAAGAGACTGAAAGAGGTGGGGTCTACTTGGAAAAGAGTATCTGCAGTGTGAATACTTTTTATGATCGCTATCAAAAATCTATAACGGGATTTTTGTGTTTGTTTATGAGTTTTAGGAGTTTGGTTTGCTTTGCTTGTTTTTTTCAGGTAAATACTGTGTGGAAGATCAGCTCTGATGCTGGAAGTCTTTATTTCTCTGGAAGCTCAGTTATCTTGAACTGGGAATATAATTTTCTTCAGTCTTGAAAGTTGAAGTGACACAGATGTTACCTCAGGTGAGTAACTCAAACATACTAAGACCTGTCTCTTTGCAGACCCCACAGTACATCAGATTTGGAGGGCAGGAAACTATATGTAGGTTTCAAGTTTAGAGTGCCTTTTCTTGTATCTTTGCTTCCAAATGAAATTGGATCAGACTCGATCTATTCAGGTTCCAAAAAGGATTCCTTGATATTTAATGCCATTGCTTCTCTGGTTTAGGTTTCTGTAATAGTTGTCAGTATACATGTGCACATGTATAGATAGATTGCCTTAAAGGAGTCCTACTGTAGGAGTATCTACCTTCCAGGCTGAAAGAAAATGGTGCTACTCACTGATGTTAGTCACATTAAACATCACTACATAATGAAACACTAATTGAATGCCCTTTTTGTGTGTGACTATAATTAGGACTTTGTGTGATATTTTTCTTCCTACAATTAACAAGATCAGTTATAAGTGCAGTTTTGAAACAAACTATCCAAAACCTACTAGATGGCAATTATTCATGTGATTAGATAGAACTGAGAAAATAATTCCTATGGTTGTGTAAGGGTCTTTAAAAATTAGGTCATAAAAAACCAGTTTAGATTAAATGCTTTGGATGCTTTATAGAGATACAGTGTATTAAAAGCAGATACTGATTAATGTTTCAAATTTTATTTCCATAAACCAAGGGTTACAGTATTTTGAAGATGAGGTGAGCCCAACTTCAATTCTGTAATCTAAAGCAGAAAACTGCATATTCATAAGGAGACTTCTGACATTACATATAAGTGCTCTAGTGACTATGTATGGGATAATGCTTTCTTCCTAGTTTCTCTGAATATCAGTAATTTTACTCCTAAACTTGAGATTAATGTACGTAAAATTGAAAAAAAAATATTGCTGTGAATAACATCTCAAATTCCATTATATTCTTCTCCCTCTTAGTCTAAAGAAGAGGAAAAAAAGCAGCAATAATTTTGGAAAAAAAATTATTTTTTTTTTTACATTTTAGCTGGCTAAATAAAATACTATTTTATTTTTCCCTTACTTAAATTTATGAAAAGGCATTGTAGGTATTTTTGTGTTGGAAGATTGCAAACAGTTTGCATGAGAGTAATACACATTTTAGACTGACATTCTTAAATATTCTGCTGAAGTAAATGTAAATGTAGTGTGCATATGAGAGAAAGAACATTCATGCTCGCTGGTATATTTACTGTGTTATTTACCTAAGGTACTTGAAACTAATTATTAGTTTCACTGTCTATCTAATATGCAATTGAGTGATCCTCTAGTATTTCAGTTTTATGAGCTCAGCTAGAATTAAAGCAAAGATAAAAAATAAATGGCAAATGGAATTTGAGATATGATTTTATTTTAAAATTCTTGTTATATAACAACTGGCACTGTGACGTACCCATCATGTGTGTGTTGCCTCCAGCCTGAAAAACTTCTCTGAATCTGACAGTCTTACAGAGTTTATTTATGTTTCCCCTCAGAGTAATTTGGCTCAACAATACATCTTCCTCTCTTGTTGTACATTTGTTCCTCAGGGAAAAAAAAATTCCCCTTAGAGAGGTTTTTGTTTGTTATGCAGACTTTTATTCACCATATATATGAATGATCATGTTTGCAATGCCTGATGTTGTGACTTGTATTGAAAACATATTTTCTTTTATTTAGCTAACATTATTTGCTATTTTCACTTAAGGGTTTGGGAGAATTCTAAAATATTTTTTATATCTCCTTAACTGTCTTTAAATACAGACTAGCCATTAGTTTCCCTTTCTTTTATGAGGTTTACTAAAAAATCAGTTTCCAGTTAAACTAACCTCTAGTTGTGAAAAGGAAGTCTCACAAGCTTAGGAAGCTTAGCACCATTTTACATTTATGTTTCTGAAAAGCTGGGGTATGTGTTTTACTTTTTTCCATTAGATTTCTCTGCCTCGTATGCTATTACTAAAAAGTACAGTTAAAGACATACTGTCACTTCACTGACTAATAACTCATCCTTGTAATTTTCAACATGTCAAGACAAGAATAAAGCTTGGTAGAGAGGGAAGAGGCAATGAGAATAGACATTCCAACTGCAAAGTAGTTCAGCTTCATTTTTGTAAATACACAAGCTATAAAATGAAAAGGAAATCACCAATTCTTCAAATGTCATTTTAATAATAATAATATTTTTTTGTTTGTAATTGTCAATTATGTCTAAAAGTTTTCATGAAAATTCCCTTTTGAATTTACACCAGTAAATATGCTAAGGCACCCTGTTGACTAATTGGAGATATTTTATACAGTTGTACTTAAATTGTCACATAAAGAGAAATTTATTATTACCTCTGCCTATAGCAAAAATTAAAGACTGGAGCAAAAACAACTCCTGACCATCAAGGATAGCCACAGCAAGTGTTCTTCCTTTCTGAAAGCATTTCAAAAGTAGCACCTCCCTTCCCCCCCCACCCCCATTTTTCTACCGGTACTATAATTTCCAAGGTAACATAAGGTATTTTTTAAAAAATTGGGATTTTTTTTCCATTAATGTTCATACCATTAATATTTCAGACTGTCAGTCTGACAAATTCAGAAATAACTGGAGTATTAAAGGAACAAGAGGGATTACTCTATATGCTTTCAAAGTGCGTGAGGGCTGTGAAGTTCTTTGTATGAAAATAGCAGATCAATCTTACTTTATCTTATCTAACAGCAACAAAGGTAAAATACAAAGCATGTGGCAAAGACATATAACTTAGCAGTTTGCAAAAATTTTGCCCTCCAATAACTGTGTCAATCACATAAAATCTTTAAAGTAGTAAGAGCAGTTTTAGGAAGACTTCTTGTGGAATTATGATTCAGAATTTAAATTTATTCTTACACACACAAAAAGAAAAGTACTTGTTTGGCTTCAATTTAAACATTATGCTACATGAATATTAATTATATTCCTTTAGGAAAAAAAAAGCAAGATCATTAGATCATGCAGTCATTTATCTTCCTTATGACAGCAAAAAATACTTGATTTCTTTAAAAAAGACAGTGTATACCTACAAGCAAAAAGTACAACAGTCTCAATAGGTGATGAAAACTACAATTTTTGAAACTATAAGCAAGGAAAAATATAGAAACATGGAATGGTTTGGGTTGGAAGAGACCTTTAAAGATCATCTACTCCTCTCCCCCCGCAGTGGGCAGCAACACCTTCCACTAGATCAAGCTTAAAGCCTTATCCAATCTGACCTTGAACACTTCCAGTGATGAGGAATCCACAACTTCTCCAGGAAACCTGTTCCAGCATCTCATGGCACTCATGATATTTTTTTCCCCTATTTCAAGTTTAAATCTACTCTTCTCAAATGGATTAAAACTGTTGTCCCTTGTTGTGTCTCTGAAGGCCCTGGTAAAAATTATCTGTCTTTCTTACAAGTCCCCTTTATATACTGATGATTCTGACATTCACTTAGTATCTTAGAATTATCTCAGAACTTCTGGGAGCATAGAATCATAGAATATCCTGGTCCTACATATACAGAAGATTCTGAAGAATTAATTCTACTGGTTTAAAGCTTTACTTTGCATACTTTGGTTACACTGATGTCCTAAAATGTTTAGACAACTTTGGGATTATTTTGCTTTGCTAAGTAGAGAGCTGACTGAGGTGAAGGAAAGATGTATTGTGTTCTCCTGAGTACAGGAGTGTCATCCAGGCACACATGCACACATATGCACACACACAAAGAGTTTGGAAAATCTGATCCTCAAATCCTTTCAGTTTTTGCAATTCCACTAGCATAAATTTTTTTTTCATTTTAGAAGCCATAAAATGAATGTAGATAGATGTCTACAATCCAAACCCTGAAATGGAATTTTTCTCACTTGATTTGTAATATATACATCAAAATTAAATTAATTATGCCATAAGCAATCTAGGCAGTTAGCTGAGATCCCTCTCCTCCTATCTTTTTTGTTATGATTATACCATTATAAACCTGTTGAGACAGAGACATTATTTTCTCTTATGTTTGTACAACAGTAAGCACATATAAGTCCTGAGGGTAGAGACATTATCATAGTATAAATGACGAAAAGAATGTATTTCTAGGAATTATTTTCAACGTATACTTTTGAAGCAATTCCTTTTTTATATGCACCTGTGTAGGGTATGGGAAGAGAGATTGCAGAAAAGATTAGAGGAGATTTTTGCAGGCATAATATCTTCCAGTTCCAAAACAAATAAATTAATTTTTGTCAATTATTTTGTTAAAATATGAGAACATAAATATTTATAGCATGTATATATAAAAAGGGTTTGGACTTAGATTTTTTTAAAAAATAAATATTTTTTCATTAATTATATTAACAAAACCATTTATAAGTTAACTGAAACCATATTCGTGCAGGTCTAAGTAGTAATCAATTATTTAGATTTATCCAATCAAAGAAAATATAAGAGTTTGAACTTGGCATGTCATGTATTCTTTCAAGGTTGATATTAAAAATTCTAAACATAAAATCACATGTACACAATTTATAAGGAAATTATAATATTTTCAAAAATAAGTGTGACAAATTAGGAAATTATGCAATTATTAAAAAGGGTGCTTAGTAAAGTGAGTTTGAATTACTTTTTCAAGTAATACATGTTTTCATATTTAGTGAAAAAATATTTCATAGTGCCCACCAGTGGTTTAGCCATCTAATATTTAGGTATTGAGTTTTATCTGATCACTAGGACCCATTCAATAGCAAATATATAGCTATAGACACCACTGAAAGATGTTCCATTTTAGTGATTTTAGGGAGTATTGGACTGTGTATGTTAATAGGCTACAAATAACTGGGGATGGACAGGGGTGGTGGGTGGTGAGTATAAGGTTGAATGTCCAGAACCAAGCTTCTGAACTCTCAGACAGAAGACTCCTACTTGGTAGCTGCAGTGGGTACAGATTCATTGTAAATTTTGCAACAATTAAACAGAAGCAATGTGCTTCTGCATACACACATTGCTTAGACTTGGGAAGCCAGGGACCATGACCCACAAAAAAGAACTGGTGCTAAAAACTCAGTTTCTGTAGAGAAGAAATGATCTTGGAAAAAAGGGACCCTGAGAAGAAGACAACAATCCTGGCTGGACGAAAGGTCTGGAAAGTGGGGGAAGATCCCAGAGATCAGAGAGCTGTGTGGAGACAAAACACCGGGAATGCTCAGGGAGGGACCTTTTCCAGTGATTCCCAAGAGTGGCAGCTATAAGCAGCAGCACATCATAGACCAATAAAATGTTCTGTCCAGCCATCCCAGAGCAGCAGATACCTTTATGTTGGGAAAAGTAGTGCTGTGGGCTAGTGAGTGAGCAAGCACATGAGCAACCTTGTGAGCTAATCAAGTAGTCTAAATACTTCTGACTCACTGGTTGTTTTCCAGATCCACCATCTGAATTCACAGTCCAGATACCTGTTATCCAGATCCACTACTATTTGTCATTTACTCAGTTTGGCTATGAACAGTGCTTGTAGAGTTCTTACCTGTCTCCTGCACTGCTTTGATTAGCATCTGCAGCAGGACAGCATGCGACAACCATGATTTCTCAGGAGCTTTGATTTCCACCCTCAAACATTTCACTCTTCTGTCACCAGGACAACAAGGACTCTGTTGACTAGACAGATTCCAGCCAGTTGCTACACAACACTACGGGTTGTCATTTATTGTGTCTTGCCTGTGATACCCACTTGAAGTGACTACCTTCTCCATTTGTTTAATGCAGAAGAACTGTCAAGAACATTTTGAAATATAAGCACATTTACATAGTGAATTACTCTTGTTTATATGCTTGTAAATTCCTTCAAAGACTCTAATTATTTCAAAGATACTTCTTTCTACAAGCCTTGTTAACGCTTCCCATTATATTTGCCACCATCTCCACCTATTTTATTCTGTGGTGTAATGATTTCAAAGTAGAGAAACCAAAATTACTTATTTGTGATTCTCCATATTTCCCTAGAGTCCTTGTTAAGTTATCACTGTAGTTGACAAGAAGTTGGCTGTTAGCTTTTGTAACTTCCCTATTCCTAGAAAAGACATTCCTAGTTAAGTTCCTTCAGAATTCATAGGCATATAATGTCTGCTTCTCTCAATGTGTGAATAGATGATAATAAGTCAAATGAAACAGGATGAGTATTCTTCATCTTCTTCTGGTATTCTCATCTAAGTCAGTTCTACTGTTTCTTGTCTTTTGATGTGTTAACTTCTTTTCTTCTCTTCTTCCACAGTGGCAGTGATGTAAACAATTTTTTTTAAATTAATTTTTACTGAATCATCTAGTTTCCATTCAAACTCCCTATGAAATTCTGGATTCTTTTCTTCTTAAAAAAATTTTATTCAGCTGTACTTTATTCTCCTAGAAGTTTCCTCTCAAAATCTTTTCCTGGTATGTCCCATATCGGGGACATTTTTGTTTGTTTGCTTATTTTGTTTAGTCTTGGGTTTGTTTTACAATTTTGTAAGATTCAGAGGACAGAAAATGACCCTACAGAGCATTTTAAAATATCTGAAATAGGACAGCAATCAGTCCATCATTAACACTTTTCAGAGACTCTAAATTTCTTCTTTGATACATTCTATGTAATCACTGTTGAGATGTAGATTTACTTAGTTTAAGATTTGATGTTATTAAAGTGACATAAGGGAAAAACATTAGCAAAGTGAATGTTTGACACATAAAGAAAGAGATGATAATAGAAATTCTTGAAGGAAAACCAGCTGTTTCTAAAGAGAAGAAGACCTGGGTATGTTATGATTAATTTCATGCTTTGCCACTTTTCAATTCTTTGAAAGCTAGTGATAATAAGGAAAATTGCTTCTTAGTCTGAGCAGCAGCTTAAATGAAACCAATAAAACCTAAATAGTCCAACTTTTATGTGTTAGTTAAATGTTCTTTTATCTCTTAGAGCTAAAGTGGATAATGAAACTTTTTACTTAAGGGACTTATCAGAGAAAGTGGAAATTTTGATAATTTTACATTACATGTCTAGAGTGTCAAAATTACATATTAAAATGTTGCTGCCATGGCTAAGAGAGAGTCTTATGAGTTATGAATTAATACTGTCTAAGAGAACAAAAATGGAAGTAATAGAAAGTAATTTTTCTCTTCAATTAGAGATAAAAGTGAATTTCTTTTTCTGTTCATAAGTGTCTCAAAACACATTCTAAGTGATCTAAGAAGAAAGATA
Source organism: Cephalopterus ornatus (assembly GCA_013396775.1). Classification (NCBI taxonomy): domain Eukaryota; kingdom Metazoa; phylum Chordata; class Aves; order Passeriformes; family Cotingidae; genus Cephalopterus; species Cephalopterus ornatus. Next base: position 154,213 of record VZRE01010482.1, on the reverse strand, counting down.
GATAAGTCCTTAACTTTGTAGTCTGTTTAGATAAGCAAAAATAGTTAGTTTTAGACAATAAAGATCATGCTGGAGGCCTCGGAGTTAGACACCAATGATTGCAGAGAGATTCTTTTTTAAAGAATATAAGATTCAAAGAATGTTTTAAGCAAATATGTATGAAAACTTGAGTGATAGGAACAGAATAACTTTTGATGTAATTTGGCTGAAGGAAGGTGATGGATCTTGAAGTCAGAAGATAACTATAAAAGAGCACCAGGCATCACGTAGTGTGATTTGAATTAAGAAAAGTTGAACATCTGTTTGCAAGGTAGAACATGGACTTCAGACTGTTCCTGCAGCTTACTAAACATACATAAAAACGTTTCTTTCCTAAAGGACTCTGAACTTAATGGACCGAGTAAAAAAATTGCAGGTAAGAGAAAAAAAATGAAAAGTAACTTTTGTTATCTTACACAGAGAAGGTAGTGACAGAATAAAGAAAAAAGAAAAGCTGATCCTAAGGCTTTGTTCAGTTAGATAATTACTGAAATGCACTGCCTTTAAAACTGTTGGTCCTGAAATTTGAGTCCTAAGACTTTGTCTACCTAGCCCTAAAATAAGTCAACTTTATCTATTGTTCTAAAATGGGTCTGGATATTGAACAGTAGATATTTAAATGTGTTACCTTAAAAAGTTTAACTTTTAAATTAATTCTATTTCTTGGTAGATTGCAGCGTCTTCATCCCCCTCATAAACACATATTATAGTGGTGGTTTTGGCTACTCCAACTTAGGCACTGGAAAATCTGAAGTCATTAATTTAACTTAAAAGAAGAGTTAAGCTTGGAAAAACTTTAGATGGTCTTCTATTTTGATGGGATCAAGTGTAGAAATACTAGAAACATATATTTCTCAGGCATTTTGGTGTCTGAGGGGAAATCAACCAACCAATCAAAGAATGTGAAGGAATATATGTTCAATGTTGACTTTAATTATCAAACATATACATATTAAAAGAAACATAATATTATGAGTAATATTGATATGCAGAATTGAAAAGAAACTTAATTTCAGACTTAAAATTATTTGATATGCAGAATTGAAAAGAAACTTAATTTCAGACTTAAAATTATTTGTTATTTGTCATGAATTGCTGAAAGCACCAATGATAGCCTGCTGTTTTGGAGTGATTTTCAATTCATTTTACTTAAGTTCTTTGTTAGGGAGTCCAATATCAGTTTGGTGAAGATTTCAGTGTTTAGCACATGCTGAAAGAGATGCAGCAGCTTAAACTAATTTAAAAAATAGTGCCATAATGAACACTGCAATTACCATAGTACCTCAGATTTATATTGCTAACAAATACAATATTAATCTGAGCTCTATGTATTATTCCATTCTCTAAAGTAAACCACATAACTTTATGTTGACTGCTAGAACAGTGCTGCAAAAGGTGCCTGCAGGGATGGATGAACCAGTGATTGTAGCAGGTATATAGCTTTTCTTTTTGTGCTACACATGCAAGAGATAACTGAAGATTCAATCTTCTCTTTCCCATCTCATTATGAGAAGGGGAAGAGGTGATGTGTATGTTTGTGGCCCCTGGATTCTCTTTCTCTGCTTCGGAAACACTTGAGAGTAGATATCTGCCTACAGCCATAAAAGCTATTAAAGAATTACAAAAGCTCAGATCAGCAGAAGCATTTTGCAGTTCAGCCGGAGTGTGCAGCTTGAGAATTGCAAATATCTTGGGTCTGCCGGTGAGTAGTAGTGCCTTTGGGAAGACATTCTAAAAACTGTGCAGCCAGTGTAGTCTGACACACAGGTGAGGAAATAGAAGTTTACAATATAAATTCTAAGGTACATTTTAGTATTTTTCAGAAGTGACCTAAGCATTTAGATGCCTGAACTCTAAGTGCCAAAACCACTTTTCAAAGGACACGAACTCCTAACCCACTTAGAATGTCTTTGCATCAGCATTTTAGTTCAAATCAGGAGTGCACTTTGAAGTAAATTTCCCAGTTGCCAACATCCCCCAAAAACCCCACCTCTTGCTATCCTCCACATTGCAGAACACAAACTTACCTGCTCAGAACTCCGAGAACATACACATTATGCTAGTCAGTAGTGCAAGGCTTGCCTTGGCCTGGGCCGGCTGTAGCTTGTTGCAACAGTCCTAGAGCTCAACCAATTGATGCCTGCCCTGCGGTAGCTGAAGCCCCGGGAGTGTCATAGGGGGTGATGTTCTTAAACTGCTCAAGTGTCACAGAGTAACAGGCAGTCACTCTTTTCATTAGGCTCTGAGCGATTTTCCATCTTAAGATGGGACACAGTGAGAAAAAGCAATGCTAAAAACCCATATAAAAGTAGCTCCAAGTGGCCTCAAGTCTGCAGAATGTGGAACCTTGGCCCTAACTATGAAGTTGTTGAACTCTTGAATCAAACGGCATGCATCAAGCCTTGAACTCAGGGGACTGACGAGTACTTCTTTTGCAGAAGGTGTTCTGTGGTTAAAGAGCTGTGTTGTCAGGTGAAGGAGCTACGTGAAGAAGGGAACAGCCTTTGTAGTATTCAGGAGAATGAACAAGAGAGAGACTGATTGTATTCAGAGACGCAAGTTGAATCTGAGTCAGCAGTGTCCTGGCAGCGAGGAGGGCCAACCTTGTCCTGGGGGGCATCTGGCAAAGCATCGCCAGGTGGTCGAGGGAGGGGATTGTCCTGTTCTGCGCTGCACTGGTGCGACCTCTCCTAAAATATTGTGTGCACTTTTGGGCACTGCAATATAAGAGAGAGATTAAGCTGTTAGAGAGTGTCCAAAGGAGGGCAAGATGTTGCAGGGCCTTGACAGTCTAAAACATACACATGCAAAGCTGCAACAGTGACACATTGTGCATTTACAAATAGAAAAACAATTGTCAGATTCACAGAATTTCAGCAAAAACGTGGCAGATTTTTTGCTTATTCCTGGCAGTGTTGAATGTATTCAAGATCTTTTTTTTTTTTTTTCTGTGTGTTTGAGGCCCAAAGCCAATACATATACCCACATATGGGGAATGCTTGGTACAACCAGATGTTGAGAGATGAATTCTTCTAGTGCTGGCATCTGCGTCTGGGTTTGCTCCCTTGGCACATTCATCTCTCTGTCTCCTTGATTGGTTCTGCTGCTGGCTGCTGTGACATCTGCTCAGCTGTCTGTAGTCTTGGTAAAATGCTGCTGTGTTTCTTTATCTTTCTGGATGTCAGATTTCTTTGATACTCTCAGGAGAATGTATAATTTAAATTTCGTTCCATTGTGTTAGTTAATAGGGCAAAGTATGGATTTGCTAAATGATCCCATACAGAGTGAAAAAACTCAATCCCCATGTCTCTATTTGTTCAATGTGAAAATGTGGAAACTTGCTCTTGTATTTATATTTTCTTACATAATTTACATGTAGGGTTTTTTCCTTTTTTTTTAATAATGAGTAACGATACTACATCTGCTTTAAAGAAAAGTGTTTCTTAGATTGTGTTTATAAAATTCATCCCCTTAAAACAGGACCCCTCTGATCACCCATTCATTATTTAAACAATTTCTCTATAAACAAAATGAAATTACACTCAATATTTTAGTATTTGCTGGCATACTTTAATAATTGAACAGTTTAAATATCTAAAAAATAGAGGGGAAAAGATCCATGGTGGGAGAAGGATGTGATGATACATTCAATAATTTCAAGTATTTTACTGCTAAGCCTGGTTCTGATTAACACCATGGGATCCTTTCCTGCAATCATCAACAGGCTTAGAATATGTGTGAGACGTTTATAGTCTTGAAGTGCATGAGCAAGTTAATAAATGTTGCTGTATATGAACTAATATTAAAGATTTTTTTCAATAAAAAATTAACTGGATCCTTATCTCTTTTGACTATTTCTTTCAAATGCCATATGTTTGTATTATTCTCAGACTGAAATAACTTCCTTTTTCAAATGGGATTGCTGCATCTCTTGTTCCGCACCTCACTGCACATCAGAGCCCAAGATTAGTGTTACAGAGCTTCCTGCCTTTGGAATCTGTGATCAGTTGAAAGGTGTAGTGACACATTAGAGTTTCTTCAAGGACCCTGAGATTAGTTCAGTTGCTTAGAACATGGTGCTAATAACACCAAGGTCATGAGTTTGATCCCCGTATGGCCCATGCACTTAAAAGGTGGACTTGATGATCCCTGTGGGTCCCTTCCAATTCAGCACATTCTGTGAAACAAACAAAAGCAAGCTTAAGGGACAGTTCTTGTTGAAAGATCACGGGAGCTCCATCTGAAGGAGAAAAGGAAATCTGCCTTTTGGTGAAATTTTGTTTAACTACACACAAGAGCAAAACAATCAGAAAGAGAAAGGTTAAAACAACAATTCTTAAAAGAGCTCAGTAATCCCTTTAAGAGTTAGGTAGGTTTAACTTATGTTGAGTGTTTGAACTCTTCTGAGAATATTTACTGCTTTCTCAGTTACTGAAATTCAATGCTTTGTTTCATTCTGTTTAATAAAGAAGTTTCTTTTGTGTTTATTTACTGTTTCAGGTTGTGGATTTTTTTCCTTTTAGGAAAAAGGGATGTGCCCTTTCAAAATCAGTTTTGAATGTATTGTCTCTGTATTTTATTTTTTGCATTATATTTTGCAACAAACAGAAGAGTAGTTAGCCTTAAAGGAGAATCATCCACTTTCCTTTCAGATATCTGCCTAAAGTGGTAGAGAAGAAATAATGGTCATGTTTAACTTAATCTCAGAAACCTGGATAATGTCATGAAAAAAATAAACAACCCTGAACTACTGATGTATACATTTTAAGAACGAGATAATCTTTGGGAACTGGACTGAAGAACAAGTATCCCATTTTAAAAAGAGGAAAATGAATATAAAAGTGGAAGCATAACTTTGATGGGAATAGAAAAGAAATACTCAGAGGTTCACATTGTAGGCCCTCTGCTATGGACTCTTAGGCCTCTACACGCCAGTTGCATTTCCCATGCAACCTACAGAGAATGTGGCAACTAAGCTATTTGTTCTTATTCTGCTTACTCTATTATTACTTTACATTACATTAACTGCACACTATCCACCCTGCACACTTAATCAGGTATGGGCCCTCTAAACCCCTGCATCATTAACTACTTACCAAAAAGTCATTATTATCTGATTGCTGTTCAGCAGACTTTGTAAAATGAATTGGTGGTCTCGGGCAAATGTCCACAATTCAAAGAGTTAATGCTGCATTTGGTATGACTTTATTATTGAAAGAGTAAGCAAATAGAGTGGTACATCACTCACTGAATTATACAGTGACTTTAAAAGGTATCTCTGCAACTAGGATTTATATTGTCAAGTGAGGCAATATGGTTTGTCTGCAGAAATTTCTGTTTAAAAACTGGGATTTTCTGTGTCCAGAACTATCAGTTTTTTACCACAGAATACAGACACATGGACATTACAGAAGAATTAAATTAGGTAGATACACAGGTAAAAGGTTTAAGGGTGAAGAATGCTGACAAACTGAACAAGTCCTGGAACATTATTAGAGAAATGCCACTGCACTTTGGGGACTGGTTAGAAATAACACTGAGAAGAAAACAGTGAACATAATCTGGTCTGCACTGAACATCTTTCCGTCTCCAACTCTTAGTTGCAATATTTGAATGAGTTACTGTCTGAATAATTCACTCACAGATCCAGTTTCTTATTGTAGTTTAAATGTCTATAAAGAAAATAAATGTGTATAATGTGTAAGTGAACTCATATACGTTACTGGGAATAGAAAGAAAAAATTTTGTTCCTACAGAAAGTATAGACTGTGATCCTAAGGTAAGAATTATGAATTTCACGTAAAGTATATAGTTCAGTGAAGAAAGTCTCTCAGTGTTACATTTGAGCTGGATTGGAAAGCCTTTGCACATCTTTGTGAGCTCTAGTTCAGACTAGTATTTTGAGCATTAGTAAGACTATTAGTATTGAAAAGATCATTACTCATTAAAAGCTGGGTAAAACATAAATGTCACGAGTTATATATTTAAGAACAAAATTAAAATATTAATGCAATAAAAAAACTAAACTACAGTTCATTTTCTATATTTTATTCTTATTTTTGCAATCCATAGAAATTCAACATGAAACAGAAAAAAGAAATCAAATGAGAATACATAAACATTATTCAAAAAAAAGGTCAAAATTCCCAAGAACAGTATTTAACAAATTCTATTTAGTATTGGTATTTAACAAATGTTGATGTTACTTAAGTGTTATGTGGCCATTCATACAACAGATTCATCAGAAACAATGCTATCCCATTACATATTGATGTCATGCAGCCACATAATCATAGTCTAATATGATGTGATGCTAAGAGTAAAGAATTAGTCGGCTTTTAAAAAGTAATGTATTGCCAATGCCAAATGTACTAGAAAAGCTGTGAAGGAATCACACTGGAGTAAGCTTGTTCTTTTATTTATTTATTGCATAAGTCTTGAATCTGTTACTAAAACAGGAAGTAAGATATCTCTAGGCAGAACACTGTGACTGTCTTATCTGCTTGGCAGTTGAGTGTGCCTGAGAGGGTGCTGTAAACCGAAGTCACATACCTAACAAAAATATATTTTCTCATGTAAGAAATATTGTCAAAGGTTGGTTTTCTCACTGAGAATTTGGTAATTGTTCTTTAAAAATTATGGGATTCAGCACATTATCCCTTATTCCACATTGTTCTCTTACAGACAGGGACACTAGCATCCATAAGGCTCAGGATGAAAAGAGGACTGAAATATCATGATTTGTACTTTTGAGTGAATACACCTTTTGCTCTTTCTATTATACTTCTGTACAGTACCAACCTATACTTTTCGCTACATCATTGCAGTTAATTGCAGCTTCAATTTCTAGTTCACATTATTTTGAAGCAGGTGCAAAACAGCACCTCTTGTACATCTGTAAATGTGAATTCTTTACTTATGTAACGATGAGTATCTCAGCATGTGAAAGAAGTGATAAAATTTTATTTTTGCACTACTTCTGTATTTGTTTACTGAGTGCAGAGATCTCACAATACAGAAAAGGAATAAAATACAAGAACTACAAAGAAGACGTTAAATGCAACATCAGGGAATGAAATTGTTTCTACTTCAAAAGAAGTACCTATGATGAATGTGGCAATTACTGTGAACAGACAAGGCAACAAATGAAGGACTTGGAGAATGGTGCAGATAGACACTCATGACAGATGTTATAAGGATGCCAAGGGACAGATTGCCAGACAAGTAAGTGAGAGAAGACACTGACAAATATACTGCAAGGGACAACTTTTCAAAGAAGGTCAGAAAAGAAGAAAAATGAGCTTATATAATGTAAATCTATAACAAGTCTATGCTTAGCATCTGAACAATTACAAAGCAGTATACAAAATGATAGAGGAAAGCTACCATGTCAAATAAAAGAAACCTGTACTCCTAAGGTGTTTCTTTGTCCCAAATAATTGCTCCCTCTGATAACTCAACACTACAAAATAACTTCACCTTTACAGAAGTTTTAGAGGAATCAATACCTTAGGCATGCTTAATGGGACATGGAAAGAGGTACATATCTCAGAATGGGATTCAACAGATCCAGTGTGAAGCAATCTAAAACTAACAACAAAGACATTTTGAAAAGATGGTTTGACAAAAAGAACAGAATAGGAAGAGGTGTTTACGCATTTTATCTAAATAAGAAAAGTGCAAGGACCTGTGCTAAGATTTTTAGAGTTAAACTTTCTTGGAGCAATTAATGCAAGTCACATCTCTTTATTTTTCCTTTATTTCCCCTTCTACATACGTGCTTATCAGTTATTACATCACATATATGCATGTACAGAAATACAGAGAGTCCCATGTAAACAAAGAAACCTGTGCCAGTCGCTTGGGTAAAATGGAGTCCTGTGTTCATAACTTCAGTTTGATTTGGTTTAAATGAAGAATTTGAACCAAGTCATCACATCCCAAGGAGAAGCTCTAAGCAGGGAAACATTGGATCATATGGGGGAAAATTAAAGAAAAAGGTCTCCTTCCTAGGTATTTTATAGGACAAAAAAGTAATGATCAATGTGAAAACAAGTGGTTGTCATACTGTGTTGCATCGTATCATCATAACCTGGACAGTTTCAGTTTGTCTTTTGGTTGATAAATATTAGAGAAAAAATAAAGTCAGCATGTTGGAAATTCTTATTTATATCCTCTAATTATGCACTTCTAAGGGGTGATTTCAGTAGAGGTGAAAAGAAACCTTGCTTAATAAGCACCAAGTACCTTTTACATAAGTATATGCAGTGACTGAATTCTATATCAGTGTTCTGCATTTTTTGCTTCTTGTGTTGGCAAGCAAGTTGATCGGACTACTTGTCCATGCAAGTGACCAATGATTTGCCTTTTTTTTTTTTTTAAACTTCCTCTGGGTTATTCAATAGTGACCTCTCCTCTCCTCTCTTTTCCTCTCCTCTCCTCTCCTTGATATTTTTCTATCCAGTGAGTCTATCCAAGGATAATATTTTTTCTGTATATTATTTTGTGTTGGTAAACGCATAATCTGTGCTGAAATAAAACTGAGAAATCTGAATGAATGCTTTATATTTCTACAAGATTAGCTGCTTGGGCATATCAGTTCTGAATAAGTAGAATAGGAGCAGCATTGACTATCTGCTGGTTAACATATTTATCAAGTAAAACAAAATATTTTTGAAAATACATGTAAAGGCAGAAAATTATTTTTAATCAACTGCATTCAAGTCAAGAATTTTCATTATGCAGTTACCACAAGAACAGGACAAAAAGTGAAAATCATTAAAGATTTATTTTTTTAAGATATGGAATAAGTCAGCAAAAGTGTAGAAGTGATCTTGCAAGTATTAAAAACAAATATTTAGTTAGTAGATAAAATGTCAGTCTGAACAGAGAAGACAGGGAAAACACATTTCCAAGCTAAAACAAGCATAGAAGAAACAATTAGAAAATGTCATCATTGTCCTGTATCTCTACAAAGCAAACGTGGAAAGATTTTTAATTATAGACTTGATAAGTTGGGGAAATGAATGAGAATAAAATGAAACTATACCTGCTAGTGTAATATTTAGCAATTTTCAGTGAGAATCTCAAAGTAAATATCAAAGTAGGTCAAGAAATCAAGGAACAGTGTCTTCATTCTGGAAAAAGAAATATTAACATACCACTATTTCTTTGAGTACTATCAATCTTGTTTAACACAGCTGCTTTTTTTTTTTTTTTAACTTAAAGTTGCGGCTCAGAATTCTGGTTTTTATAATTTTTGATTTGGAATATTCCCCAGCAGCATACTTCATTCAGAAGCTAGATGATTCTTTTAAATTAATTGCCTCATTTCTCCTCCTATATCTTGATCATAATATCTCTAAATATATGAAGACTTTATACATTTCTAAACGTTTGATATAATATTTAACTTTAGCCACTTTGACCATTGGTTGGTATAAAAAATCAAATAGTTGATTCGTTTTGTCGAGACCAACTAACAGCGACCATTCCTTTAATTACTATTCACAACATATTTTTAGAAATAAAAGCTGGCAATATTCCAATATATCCTTCCAGGGTGACTTCTTTTGACACCATGCTATTATAGGATTTTTAAAGATTGGAAGACCTTTTCTATTTAATGGTAAAGATCAGGTCTTTGGACTAATCACAGTAATATTTCCTCTTAATCCCTCTGTATTTCTTGTTTGGTTTTGTTTGTTTAGGCTGGGGTTTTTCCTGAACTCTGAAGTTAAAGCTTTCCAAAGTCAAATGCTGAAATGCTGGCTTGTTTATGCTGACAGTGCTAATCCTGTTAAATATAATCTTTTCAACTGGTCCTGGGAAATGTTAGTGAAGTTTTTCGTCATTTAAAATCCTGAAATTGCCCTAAGGCATCCTTTTAATTTTTATTTTTTCTTCACCCTGCTGTGTCTCGTTACAGCCTGCAACCAGTAAGCACGCTTATAGTTAAATATTCACAATGATCCACAAACTTAATAACCTGATAACCTTTATCTACATAATTATACCTACATGATATCTGTTACATTTAAGCAGTCTAAACAGATCAGTGCCCTCCAAGAAGTGAATTTGTGAAGAAAGATTGAAAAATACTTATATAATGGAACTTTATAAATAGTGTTGTCAAACTGTAGCTGATCCAAAGTTTAATTAATATTTTACAAGACTCATTCTTCTCCCTTAATTTTAATATTTGTTACAAGGAATATTGTTTGAATATTTGATTCAAGGAAAGCACCAGTTCAGATCATGGTTTGCACATACTTTATTGAATAGTAAAGCAGTAATTAGGTTAAATTTGGCTTAATCTTCTGGTCTGATCCTATCTCACCCAGCTCTAGGCACCAGTAGCTGCATAGTCTAAGCCACCTCCTTTTTATGGCCAGTGAAATCAGTAAGCTTAATAACCCCAGAGGTGGGGTTATATGATGTAGGCAAAATAGCTGAGTCAAACAGTTGACTCGAGTACCAGATGTCCCCAGGACATATATTTCAGAGATTTTATGAGGAAAAAGCCTGAGCTGGAGCCAGTGGACTGAACGCCCATCACTGAGTGGAGCACCATAGCTATGTTTAGGGACTGCAGCTTCCCGTTTAGTTTTAGACAGCAGGAGTTTCTACCGCTCTGAAACCACCCATTGAAGTCAGTCAGGGCTCAGTACATGGGGGTGATTGGGAGACTTCCTTAAGAAGTGCATCCTGATCCAAACTAGAACACTAATGTGTTATTAGGCTCTTTGAAATGACAATAGGTACCCAATATATTTAGATGGCAAACCATCTTGCTTTTCTAGTTTTGCTTTGCAGAGGTGGAAGGAGAGAAATGAACGTAAGACTTAATTATCTTGTATAAGGTGGAAGCTCTGAAAACTATGGAGTGTTACCAATATCCACTAACGTCCAGTGGGCATTATATTAACACTGCAGTTCAATTCCCCTGAGTGGACAATGGTAAAAAGTCTTCATCTTTCAGTTTTATCTCCAGACTTATGAATCTAGATGTTAACTAAAAAGAACTGATATAATGTTACTTTACCATGGCATCATTTGATTTAGTTACAAAATGAGTAAGAGTTCGGTAGATATAAGAACGTACTCTTTTTATTCTTCAAAAATCCAGATTGGCCTTTCATAATTGATGTATGAAATTTTTATAGACAGAGAAGAGTAGAACAATAAAATCTTTATAATATAAATTAGCTATAAACAATTTATTTTATTTTGAAATGTCTGTGCATTTATATGCAATCTTCTCTAAGGTAAATCCTTGTTTTTATGTATGCAGTAAAATACTACTTTATTAAAACCTGCAAGGATGAAAAGCAAAATCTTCTAAAGAATCAGGTTTTATTAGATAGCTCAGGAAAATAAAAAATATTCTTTTGCAACTAAAACACAGAAGACAGTCTGAAGGTACTCCCTTCGCACTGGTGCTGGCATAACAAGGCCTCTGAGGATGCAGCTCTTTGCAATCACTGTTTTATTAAATGTCAGAAAGTGTAATGTTTAAGGCACACATTGAAGGCTCATGTAATGTAGCTTACCTTACATGCATAACCTTCACAAAAACATCTTCCAAATCCACTTGGTAAAAGATTTATGGCATCATGCAAGTTTTACACCAATAAGTGCACTAATGGCTTTCTTTGATGCATCCCACAGGACTCAGGCTGTCTGGAAAAAGACCAAAGTATGGAGCAGCATGTAATCATCACACCTATAGGCTGATTGGTAGAAAAAAATCTAGGGCATAGAAGAGAAAATATTAAAATATATGGAATTCTTAAGTCTAAAAGAAGTTTACATTTTTTGGTGTTTAACAAGCACTAAGTTTACATATTAGGGGTCTTAGGAGTGGTATGTATCTTGTAATTTAGTTCAGTACATTTTCACAGTTATATATGTTTCTTGGCCGAGTAAATCAAAAGTCTGAAAGAACACAACTCAGTTACTGTAATCTTAAAATGAAACTATTTTTGAAGCACCTGAAAGAATTAGGATCTCACATCTTCACTGATGTTCATTAGCAGTAGGATGCTTTCTTCTAGAGGCTTATAAGATTTGCAGCTATAATTATCAGATTCATTGTTAAGACACCTTAAAAATTAACTTATTTTAATTTGATTTGTTTAAAATAAAAGTATTATAGAGGAGACACAAAATAAAGCACAGTGATGACAAGGCTTGCTGGAGATGTAGGAATTCTTACTATTAATAAAATGCAATGCTTCTTTGGCACTGAAATCAGGAAATGTCATAGCTAAATGGCATTATGTCAAACAAAGAATGAAAAAATCTACAAAAATGATATTACATTGAGGATAAATATAATCCACAATACTATCAGAAAGAAAACATTGAAAAAATATAATTATTCAGAAGTTCCTTGACCTAAAATCAAGAAAACTATCTTTAGTTTAAACTTGGTATTACAAATTGGAGACAGGCCCTAACACTAAAGTGTTTTACCTTAATATACAGTTGTATGGATGGTATATTATTATGATTATTATCATTATTATTTAACACTATTAACTCCTAAAAGACTCTTCTAGTTTTTCTTTCATTTGGAAAAAAAAGTCCTATTCTTATGTATAGTCTGTGTAACCAATTACCATGACACAGAACTGCATTAGAAAAATTAAAATGAGATATGAGATCTACAAAAGAATATTAGGAACCTAAACTATGTGTTTGGTTGAAAAATGCAAGTAACCCTTGCTCTTGTCACTACAACATAAATGTAGCCCTGGAATTTATTTGTAGATGCCTAACCTTAGGCTTCTTCACAAGCACATTTACATAATTCAAGTGCTGTCAGAAAGCTGCTGTCTGCCTGCTCACCGTAGGAGAAGAGCAGGACAATGAGCATACCCTGGTGCTTATCGTATGCTCCAGGTGAGCAGCCTGACTAGCTGACCCCAAATTTTTTATGAGATATTTTTTGTCTGTGATATCGTGCTTAGGATGATGAACATTTCCTGCATATTGACCAGCTTTTAAGGGTGAAAACATTCCAGAGGAGACTTTTAAGAGTGCTCCAAAATTGTTTTTCCAAAAATATAATAACAAAAAAAGCAAGACTGAGCAGTGATTAAGGTACAGCATAATTCTACAAGACAGCTTGGTACCACAGAAAATTGCTTTGAGTTTCATCAGTGTTAAACGAAAGTTAATTTTCCTTTTATAAAACATAGTTTTACATTTTTAAAGGACATATCTTTCTTGGACTGACCTTAAATTTAGGAGTCTTGAGACATAAAATAACAAGTCAAGAAGTTTATCTCTGGAAAAAAACACTTTACATCTCAAAATTCTCCGGACAAAATGCTTTACATCGCAAAAGTGTTTTTCAACCTAACAGTATGTTAAATGGCTAGTTCCTATGCTGGTAGACTGAAACTCTGACTTAGTTTTGTCTAAATTGCAGTGGTATATTGATAAAATTACTATGATAGCCCTAATCAGTCTTGAAAAACCATGCCAACTCGGTTCAGGTTTAGTGGAAGGCTTCATGAGTTTTGTACTTCCATAGCTATGCAAATACTCATGGCTATGCCATGCGAGAATACCTTCTGGTACTACCTTTGTGTGAATCTGAACAGGGAGTGCCATTATTCCGAACCCGTTGCATACATTTTATGTGCTAGAAGAACACCAGTCAGTAGCTTCTACCAATTGCTCACACCCTGCCCCTCACCCTGCTCTTCACCTCTCTTACCTGTTTCCAGGACCAAAATACTTCTCCTGTAGTATTATAATTATTTTCCCCACCAGTTTTATGTATTTGTCTGTTAGAAATAGATAAAAAAATGCTAAGGCAGTGGAGTAGTGGAAGGATTTCATTTCCAACCTGGACAAAGTTAAGAAACAAATACATGCTTTATCAAGTCTGTTGCCTTGAGATTTCAGCACTGTTTCCATGTTCAAGAGCTTATGCCAATAATCAGTTAAGGATGCAAGCTTATCTGAGACCAGAAAGAGCTTTGATGTTCACCCTGGAATAATCCCAAGGAGAGTACACTTTAGTGCTCTGGCAATTAGATACATGAAGCTCTTCTGAGTAATGCTAGCTTAAAGTATTTAAGCTCTTTGTCACTAGAAGAATAAACTAGAGTTCTTACCTTACTGTACATTGCTGTGAATATTGAAATAATTTAAAACCATATGTAATAAAAAACTATAATTATTACCAATTTCTGAGCTAAACTCCATGTTGCCAACCTGACAATGTGATTCCAGACAAAGAGAAAAACCTCCTCTTCCTCAACAGTGGCAGCACATTAAACATATCTCTTTAATGTTAAGGATTAAAAGTTAAATGTTTTAAATTTATTTTGTACGAATATTTTAAACCATGGAGATAACTTAACTATTTTGGGGTTAAGTTCTGACTTTTTTAAAGGAATATTTGTAACATATACAAAGGTGAGTATGTGTGCATGCATGTAGGATAAATATACAAGCTGTGACCATGAATAGTAATCAAAAATTGATTGACAGTACATGCAGAATCACGGACTCATTAAAATTGGAAAGTACCTCCAAGGTCATTGAGTCCAACCTTTGACTAATCATCACCTTGTCAACTAGACCATAGCACTAAGTGCCACATCCAGTTGTTCCTTGAACACCTTCAGGGACAGTGACTCCACTACCTTCCTGGGTAGTCCATCCAATGCTTTACAACCCTTTCCATGAAGTAATTCTTCCTGGTGTTCTACCTGAACCTTCCCTGGTGCAGCTTGAGACTATGTCCTCTCATCCTGACACTTGTTGCCTGGGAGAAGAGACCGACCTCCACCTGGCTACAACCTCCTTTCAGTTAGTTGTAGAGAGTGATAAGGCCTCTCCTGAGCCTACTTTACTCCAGGTTAAACAACCTCAGCTCCCTTGGGCACGTCTCATACGACTTACTCTCTAGACTCTTCACCAACTTTGTTGCCCTTTTTTCCAAAAAAAAAAAAAAAAAAAGGAAACAAAAATTACAAAAGAATATAAATTAAAAGAATAGACATACATTTACATTTGGTTTGCTGCTTTTTCTTCTATTTTGCCACTAATTCTCATGACAAAAATGCAGTACACAAGTAAGATATTTTATTTAGATTATAGACTTCCTGTAGTTTCTTTTGGACCTACATATATGTAGATGTCCAGACCCATCACTCACTTAATCAGACCATACCACATACAGACTGCACATTCATACTGACCATAAATAAAGATCCACATCATTCCCTAGACTGTCTGCCAAAAACCAATAAAACTCTGAATCTTATTTAGTTAGTTGAGTAGGGCCTAAATTTCTCTGTAGCTTTCCAGTGCAACAACTGAGGTTGGAAGCACAGAAATGAGGGAGAAGCAGGCTGTGAGAGAAATGCAGGATTGGAATAGCTGGGGTATGATTTAGATCTGTACATACACCAGTATTTACCAGTTCCTCTTCCTCCATGTTGCTGTGACTTTGGAGGTAACGCTACAGGCAGCATGAATGCTTTTGTGTTCTGTGTGCAAGTGTCTCCAGGTGTTGGTGGTGGGAGCCTGCAGGGGTGGCCTCTCTGTGGGGCTGCTCCATGTCAAATGGTTCCAGCAAGACAGCTCCATCAAACTCACCTCATCACTGAGGTGAGCCCAGCAGCCAAGCTGGTAGGACACCTGGGAAAAAGTACGTAAAAAAGGACAAACATTGCGCTGCAGAGGAAGGAGAAAGAAAACGAGTGAGAAGAGAAGGGCAGGGTCAGAAAAGGAGAAAGAGAGGGAGATGCTCCATTGCAGAGCACTTACTGCTGCCTGCCAAAGCAGATGGGTATATTCTGAATAAACTGCAGGCCATGGAAACACCACACTGGAGCCAGGAAAAAGTGTGAGAAAGAAGGAGAGGCAGAGAAAGAAAGTGCCGTGTACTAACCATAACTCCTCAACTCCATCCCTCCTGTGCTGCTTGGAGAGGGTTGGGGATCTAATTCTGTTTACTCTACTCGCCCTGCTGAGGAGTGACCGCCTGAGTGGGTGTTTAGCTATTAGCCAAGGCTAACTTAAAATGCTTGCAAAATTGTGAGTTTCTGCTATACAGACAGAATAAAAAAGGTGGAAAAGCCTTGTCTAAGCAGAGCTGGGAGTCTGGAAAATTGAATGGAATGTCATAACTGTAGTACTGGCTGATGAGACACATGATGTTTATTGAGTATGATCTTGAGTTTGAATGAGCTAGGCTATTATGCTTATCTGATCATCTTTGGCTGTTGAGCTGTATAAGCGAGAGACAAGATTTTACAGGCAATAGAATTTCCTTATTAATAGCAAGTCAGGAAAGTAATGAGTTTAATGATTAATACAAGCATCATTGTTACGCAGGTCCACCATTTATCTCCAATAATACATGTGGGAGATAAGTAGGGCATTGTCCCACGCATGATCATTTGCTATTTAAGGAACTGAAAAAGGATCTGTTCATGGGATCATTAGGGCTGTATACCTCACCTTCCTGCAGTGTACCCATTAAATGAAAGAAATGAGTAGCACAGTTTTTTGGGAACAAAACTGTGTCATGGAAGTTTCAGACTGGACATGAGGAAGAGTTTCTTTACCAAGAGGCTGGACAAATGCTGGAATAGGCTTCCTAGAGAGGTAGTCAATGTCCCAGGCCTGTAAGTGTTTAAGAGGCATTTGGACAATGCCCTTAAAAAACATGCTTTAATTTTTAGTCAACCCCGAAATGGTCAGGAGGTTGGACTAGATGATTGTTATAGGTCCCTTCCAAATGAACATATTCTATTCTATTCTATTCTATTCTAGACTCATCTTAGTTCATTACTGTTTAGCTCCAAAAAAGATAGATCATAGTATCATGTCTCATATTTTTGTATGAACAGAACATTAAAAATTATAAATATGTATATATCTCTACATTTATATATCAAAGTGCGAACAGATGGATGAACAGCATTAATCCAATATATTCAGTAAGTACATGACTTGCTTTAGTTTATAGTGAAATGGTACAAAAATAGAAGTGCCATTTGTTCTCTTGATGACTATCTGTTTCATGCTGTTTAACATGGCTGTGGTTATTTATCTTATCATCCTCCACAAATGTCATATGAAAGACAATTACTGTTCCAAGGCAATTGCATAATGGTCATTGGAAAGAAGATTTTGGTTGAATCAGTCCTTTATATTTATTTTACTGTATAGCATAAGTTCATAGCCTCCTTGGCCACTTTCTGATAGTCAATTTTCTTTGTTCTTTATCCTGGTTCTACATTTTTTTGTCTCTGGTATGAATTTAACTTCTCTCATTAGAAAAAAATAAGATGATGTTTGTTTGCTTTTAATCTCTAGAATCAGACAAAACACAACTAGGGTTTTTTAAGTCTTTAAAATAAGAAAGTGAAATACATGGACATGATTTTCTTAGTTTTGGTAGTTCTAGTCTTTCCAAAAGAACTCAAAGCATGTATTTTATGACATTTTTTTGTCCTCCTGCTATTCTGAATGTTCTTGATTGTGATTGTAGCTTTTTGTCCACAAAGCCAGCTGAAGACACAGTTTGGAATTAAGCTTCTGATGGCTGTTGGAAGGTTATTAATAACTTTTTTGAAAATGTCATGAAACCCCTGATGATACACTTGTGGTACTATGATGACACCACGTCAGTATTGTGGTTTTCATTTTCCACATAACACTGTTTGAAATGCAAGTGTACTTTTTTGTTTTGAGAGAGAGGAACGAAGTTCATTTTAATATGACATTGCCCCTTTTCTATTCTTGTGTCGAAGTTCATTGTGCTCATTTCAGCTATGTATAGAAAAATGCCTAGTGACATTTGTGAAGGTTCTGGAAGATCCACATGAGCAGATATACATATACACACAGTTTTCCTGACCCTGTACTGACACAACCATATATTCTATTCCCAATAAATGCAGATTTCACCAAGAAAACTCACATAATGAGGACACAGAAAAATACACATGATTCTTAAAAAATACTAAATTGATAATAGTTACATTTATGGAAGTTCTGGTTACATCTAAGATACCTAACTGCAGTTCAGATTTAGAGACTTCAAATTCTTAAAGTTTCAAACATTATTTTTGAAAATTAAAAACTTTAAAGAATTAAAATTTATGTATTACAGGAATACCTAATGAGCAATATTTCAAAACAATGGCAGATTATCCAAAATCTAGGAGGCAGTTTCTGTATTCAAATGTACTCTGAAGGACAGCAATATTTTCTAAATTCTGCTAAAAGTACCGATATCAATGAAATAACCGAAGGTCTCTGGAAAAATGATGAAAATTAAGCCTCAGGAGTTAATATAACATATATGAAGGAAGTATTGTCTTTTTTTAAAGTTAAGTGTATCATGACAAATATGAAAGTATTTCAAATTGATATGCAGCATGATACAGTTATTTGTTTGGAGGATGTCCAGGTTTCTATTGATGCAGCTGACAGAAATTTAGAGTCATATTGGGGATAGTAGTTCAATTGCTTGCAGTTTGACATGTTGCGATTATGCATGTATTTTTTCTCTTTATTGCTGTTCCTATTCTCTTTGGTTCATGAAAAAATGAAAACTAACACTTATTTAAGTGAGGCGTAAATCCCACAGGAGTAATCCAGATATTTTTCCTCCAATAACATCACTCAATATCCACGAGAATGTAAAAAGATAAACCTTTCACCAAAAATAAAATTAAAAAAAAAAAAAAAAAGACTGCTGAGAAGATCTGTAGCACCTTGGGCAGGCAAACTGCCTGTTCACCCTGAAGTGACATCACAAAAAATATAAAAGATTGATGCAGTTTCCACTGTGTGGAATCATTATATGTGTCTCAGCAGTTTCATAAATAGTTAAAAAAATAAATTTAAGGTTAGATTGCAGAAATAAAATAATTAAATAATTAATAATATTAAAAAACCCCACCACCGAAAGAGCTCTTGGAAATGCTGTGGCATTTATAGATTCAACAGACTAAGTATTAAAATAATGGTATATACCAAATAAAAAGAGTTCCGGTTATACTGTACTGTACATGATATTCTTTATTGATTGGAGACATAAATTCAGCTTTTACCTTTGAGCTTTAGATGCCATCGAAATGAAAGCACTTGTCTCTCACTCACAAATCTTTAAACAGAAATTCCTTTGATTAATATATCAATAGAACTATGAGTGCTGAAAATACAGAATTGCAGCTGTCAAGAGATTCTAATGTGAGCATTAACCAATTCATCTACATGAATTTCACTGATATTCAATCCTTTGAGTCCACTGATCAAATACGGTTGAAAAGCTCCTTATTATTTGATTTACTCGAAGGGATACCTGTTTCTAGATCTTTCCCATACTTACATGTAAAATTGATGTGCTTCTGTATATGGAGGGATGGGGAGCCAAAACTTGATGTGTCATGAATGCTCACTTAAGATATTGTGTGGTGTGCACGGTTATAAAGGTAAACACTAATTCAGGACAAGCTTAGGCAATGTTATATTATTCTTGCTCTACCCACTTAGATGCAGTGAGGTAACGGTTAATCCTGGTTTGGATGTTGTTTTCACATTGTTAAAAACAGGGAAGTTACATAAATATATTGTTGACTTCACCATTTCTTTGCATTCAGATCCAAAAAAACACAACGGGCATTTAAGTGCTTGTGTTCCTTATATAGCCACGGAAGACATGTAGGAGCCTTGAGGCTTTCAAACGGAGATTGTATCTGCCTAATTGAGCAAGACTCGGGGAGACTTTGGAATCACTTGCTGATCCCCACTGACCATATAATGAAGAAGTACTCTACCTGAGGCACCTAATAAAAAGCCTGGACACAGCTTCATGCCTGAATAGGAATTTCAGTAAGTTCACACCAGTGCAGGGTACCAAAATATCAAATTCCTATCTAAAGCAAGTCACTTACGTTGCCAACTGCCCACAGCATTTTATTGAATATCTTACTGTTCACAGTACTTGCACAAAAAGTGGGAGATCTAGATTTTACTCCCTTTCCAGCATATGGGTGAGACACAGCAATGCTCCCACACCACAAGAAAATGAGTCTTGTTTTAGATTCCTTTTTGGGATTAGACTGCTTAATATTACATCTTGCATTGATGTCCAGGTCATGAGAACACAATGGCATATTAAACTGACTTAATTATCATATACTTCCACACTTTGTGTCCCAATTTATTACACTTGATGTCTTCTTTCATTTTCTCAGTCCTTTATATGCTCAGTCCAGTAACTTTTTTGATTAAGGTATACATACATTCCAAGATCTTAAGCTGCTTCTAACCCTTAAAAAAAATATGTTGTACTTACTTGCTAAAAATTGGGAAAGTGCGAAAAGGAAAGGAATATTTTGTTCAATCCATTGCCACTCTGCTCTTTTCCTAAATGAATGTTAATTTTCACTCTTGTACATAAGAAGCAAAGTTAGGAGGAAATCCGGTCTCAACCATTGTGGCTCTTTCTATGTTTTTAAGCATAGGATAGTTTTTCTGGAACTATTTAAGTCCTGGGAGGCAAGAAGATTTATTATATAAAAGATAAATAATCAAAAGAAACAAAGCATTTATATTGTAATTTCTTTCTAGTAATCCATAAGTATGACGATGATTCAGGTTATCCTTCGCTGCCAGTTTCTGAGGCATTATTGTTGTTGTTTCATCTTTTTCATGCACAAACAATTCATATTCAATTTAAATCTGTAGTCAATGTGTTCATACTCTTTACTCTATAAAAATTTATTTTCATAAACCCACCAACAGAAGTACAATTCTTTCTAGAATTTTCCTCTCCTTTTTCATAAAAGAACAGAAGAGAATCCACCTGTATATCATTGATTTCAAGGGATTATGTATAAATCCATACCACAAGAAATTTGTAGGAAATGTATCTCTTTAACTTATATTTCTCATGTGCACATAGGCAGTGGTAACCATTTAAAAAGCAAGTGTTCTGAAAGATAGACATGTTTCTTTCAAGGTTATGTAAAACTCTGGAAAATACTGTTATTCTGGTACAGGCATTTGGATGGAAACAAAATAAATGTACGCATGCAAATTCTGATTACTAGAGTAAAATCATTCCATAGCATTTGCTTTCCTGTACTGACTCATTTAAAAATCTATAGGAAGTAAATCCCTTCACTCATAGGGATTCCCTTTTATTTTGACTGCACTCTTTTTTGGGGTTTTTTCCATCCCTTTTTCTCTGCTAGGAGGAGGAGGAGGTAAGGACATCATGTTTAGGCCCAGAATTTTGAGCTAAAGAGATCTGAAGTCTACATCCCTGTTATTCATCATTCTACAGAAGTAAGACAACATCGTACTAAAGAAGAGTACTTATGGGTTATTTATTGCAAAACAACCTCATATCTCATGATAGACTCATGTGTTTATATTTTACCATTTTATAAGGCATAGTAATGAAGAATTTTCAGGAGAAGTGGAGAAAATATAGCTGAGAAGGTAGTCCAGTTAAGTGGGCTGAAAGTTTCACTTCTACTTTCATTGGAATGGGAGATTTTGAAATGACATGACCAACTAACTTAAAGAAGACAAAACAAACAAAAAAATACTCAAATAAAAATCCTTGAAAGAAAGCCTATTAACCCTCAGACCCTGCCCCTGTACCCATGTATATTTTAGATCTCTTTTTTTGGACTTTCAAATTTTACCAACCATTTGGTTTTTTTATAACGTTTCTCAGCTTAGTATACAAAAGACTGAAAGATGGGACTGTTGATAGTACTAATTTAGATGTAATTTCTTGATTTTCTGATTCCTAATAACATGCCAAAAAATTGAAAGTGAATGAATATGAAAATGTATACTAGAATGTATTCTTGCAACATAAAAGATTAGTCAGATTCAATAAATGAAGTTTGTTCTTTGTCTCCAACCCCTCCCCTCACCCTCAGCTGAACTAGTATGTGTCAACTAGGTATTAATGTACAAAACTTTTATAAATGACAAATGGTCTACCACTCATCAAATGTGAAGTTTATGAAGCTTTGCAAGTAGGAAAAAAAAATCTGGAAGTCTAGCAAAGTTTTTGAGCTATTTCAAACTTCAGAGCACTATCATACTTAATAACCTTAAACTGCCTTTTCTATTTTCCTAGGAGAATAGTGACCCGTGGAGTTTTAAACAGTTGCAAACCAAAAATTAGACCAGAGGTTTATTTTTTTTCAAAACAATATGATTCATGATATTATTTTAAGTTCTGTGTATCTAATCTATTTACCTTCACTGCATTGTAGACAATGTTTCCTGCAGATGTTAAAACTCTCCCTGCCATAAGTTTTACTTAAAAATTGTTATGTTATGTTTTAGTTGTACTTATTCTAAGGAAGTTCATACAATAGAGAGAATCAGCTAATTGTAATAGTTGTCTGACTTAGACTTAAAGCAAAACCTCTTCTGCTGTCCAGAGTCACCTGATATGTGGAGAGATTTGACTATTCTGAATTGCACATGTACAAGTACATGTGTTCACCCAGAGTTCACAGTAAGAGCAATTGAAGGGCAGCTTAGGGCAAGGCAGGGAGGGGAAAGGTAGCAAAGAGAAGGGAGAGAAAAACGGAGTGGGAGGGGGGAAGAGGCAGGAGACCTTCTTGAAGTATCTGTTCAACATGTTGTGAAAATGGTACTTCTCTGATTTTTTTTCTCCTTCCTTCTTGTCTAATACTGGACACATTTGAGAAATTGATGGAGTTAAAACCCCTGAGTGATGACAGAACCAAAGAATGTCCTGTTTCTCAGCTTTCATTATGTCATCAACTTTGATAGAAATAAAAAAAATATGCTAGGAAAATTATATCTTCCTTTGTTTATGAGCAGATTTCTAAAATGATAAAAAATCTAATAATTATGTACAATATATATAATGCATTAGAATCTGTTGACTAAAAAACAGAAGTAAATACATGCTATCTTTTTCTGAAACCACTATTTATATTATTAATTAAAAT
The DNA here is from genome assembly GCA_013396775.1 of Cephalopterus ornatus. Lineage (NCBI taxonomy): Eukaryota > Metazoa > Chordata > Aves > Passeriformes > Cotingidae > Cephalopterus > Cephalopterus ornatus. Next base: position 131,174 of record VZRE01010482.1, on the reverse strand, counting down.
ATACCGAGTAACCATGTGTTCTGAGGGAAAGAAATTTTCTTTCATATAAAAGTCCTTCAGCATAATGACAGAAGTACACAAGTGAGATAACATCAACGTCTAAGGTCTATTGTATCAGTGAGTTTTGTCCTCTGGAGATGCACATTCAAATACAGCCTCAGGTCACACACATGATGAATTTGATGGTTTCGTTCTGACTCACAGTAAATACTGTAGTTTAACTAAAGACAATCCACGGTTTGCCAGAAGAAAGATTATCAAATGAGATTGAGATAGATTGTTTAAACTGCGAAATAAACTTTATAGTATTACTTCAGGCCCCTCAAACCAGAACTTCAGTTTTTATCAGTTGCTACAAAAGCATCTAATTATTCAATGTAAAACTAGATATAAAAGATCCTTGCATGAGAAAAAGACAACAGTATTCTTAATATTTTATTTCCCTTCAATATTGGTATAAAATATAGGTGTTGTGGATTAACCCCATCCCCACTCAGTCACTCTCTCCCAATGGGATCCCCACACTGCCACTCACTAACTCTCCCCCAGTGGGATGGAGGAGAGAATCGGAAGAGTAAAAGCTAGAAAAGTTGTGGTTTGAGATAAAGTCAGTTAAATAGGTAAAGCAAAAGCCATATGGACGAGCAAAGCAAAACCAGGAATTCATTCACCACTTCCCATTGGCAGGCAGGTGTTCAGCTGTCTCCAGGAATTCAGGGCTCCATCACGTGTGACGGTGACTTGGGAAGATCGATACCATCACACTGAACAAAGGCCTTTTGGTGAGCATGATGGCATAGGTTGTGGAATATCTCTTTGTTCATGTGGGATCAGCTGTCCTAGCTGTGTCCCCTACCAGCTCCTTATGCACCCCCAGCCTCCTCACTGCTGGGGTGGGGTGGGGTGAGAAGCAGAAAAGCCCTTGACTCTGTGTAAGCACTGCTCAGCAATAGCTTAAACATCCCTGGGTTATCAACAGTGTTTTGAGAATGAATCTGAAACACAGCCCCACACCAGCTATTATGAAGAAAATTAACCCTGTCTCAGTCAAAACCAGAACAAATTTCTCTATGTTTCTCATCAATATGAAAAAAGGTTAGTAATTTTTGTGAGTTGCTGTTTTTCCTTTTTTATTACTTTCCTTGATAATGACTGCATCTAGCTAGTGTAATTCTTCAGACTTACAATAGGAGTGTTTTACTAGAGTGAAGAATACCAGTCATGGCAACTCATAGGCTTTAATATCAGATGATTTTATATTCGTTGTTATCATAACTACCTTTCAACAGCTAGGAAGGAAGTGACTATAAAAACAAAGGTAAGAAAGAATCATCAAAGAAAGTTTGTTTCTGAACAATCTCTACAAATTAAAAATTACCCTGTCTGCCCAGCACAATCTATCAGTTTGTCACTTGATCAAGAGCATCAAGACACTGTTATGGTAAAATATCATGCAGACTGAGAGACAGACAACAACTTCAGGATTTTATTAATTATAATTTAATTTGAACAGTTTGTTTACAAAGAAAGGGTAAAAGTAAAGATTATGTTTTATAAATTGTCTGAATCAGAAATGAGCGACTTACATGTAAATATATCTTTTAATTTAATTAACATAGGTATACAAAATGACATACAGATGAATAATGCACTGTCAATCATGAATTTTTTAAACAATTTATATACTGAGTTTGTTCCTTCTTAGACTAAAACGGCATTAAAAGCTGCTTTAAAAGGTCTATGTGCAATCAAGATACCCAATAGACATTTCTGGTAGTGGAATAAAACAGAAACAGAGTCTGTGAAATTTGATTCTACTGAAATTTGTTCATTACTTAAATCAAGATAAATAATAACCTTTTTTTTTTTAATCCAACCATTGTTTGAAGGTAAATATTTTTGTGCTTTCCTTACTGGAGCTGAAGAATTCTATTATGTGTAGTTAATTGACTGACCTTCGAAGAACTTTTAAAAATCAATTTCAATAAATCATTTACATTAGAATTTTTGCTTACTTTATCTTTGTTATTTAACAATATGTGTTGATGTACTGTTTCATCTCTGCTATGTAAGAACAGAGTTGAAAATCTTTCTGGGTACATCCTGACATCTACCAAAATTTTTTTTTTTTCTCTTTTTCTAAGCTCTTTTTTCCCCACCTTCTGTTGTGGTTTAGGAATGGTACTTTCTGATTCACTGGCTCCACTGAGACTCCTGAACCAAACACTGGTCACTTGTTCCCCCCCACTTCCCTCCCCCTTCCCACTCCGGGGATGGAGCTGAGAATTGGAGGCACAAAAGGTGAAATCATGGGTTGAGATAAGAACAATTTACTGGAAACAGAAATAAGATCAGAAAATGACAGTAACCATAACAATATTAATAACAAAAGAGGCAAAGAAACAATTTACAAGTAAAGCCCACAACAACTACCAACCAGCTCTTCCCAACCACATTGTCTCTCTGCTAAGAGCCCTCTTCTCTGAAGTGAGCAAGAGTCCCTTGCCCCAGCCCCTGACAATGTGAGAAGGTATCAGATAACATTAGGGTCTTGGCCATACCTACAGGGCTCCATACCCCCACAGCTACTGCAAAAATTAACCTTGTCTTTGGCAGAAACCAGGACACCTTCTCATGCTCGTTTCCTTTTCCTAAAAGTAAAAATGTTTCACAACTCTTTCTGCACAAAATGTTCCCTGGATTTGAAAGTCACTTGAATTATTGGAGATTCAGCCGTATGGAGGTGCAAAAATTATGTTTAAACTTAGAAATTAAATATTTCTTAGTCCCAGTATTAATGGAAGCATAACACTGACTTGATAAATATATACAGGTATATGTGAATGTGTAAAGATTCTGTTCCTAAAAAAAAAACCCAAAACAAGCAAACTCCAGAAGATTGCTAGGATTACAAACTCTAGGAGTCAAAACTGAGCAGATGTCTGTGCAGGTGATTTTCCTGTGTATGAGCATCATGGAAAAGTAATTCATATCACTCCATGAGCTAATTTTCCACTCCAGGATTTTTCCACTTCAGGATGCTTTCAAAGCTAACTTAGTAGGCATATAATCTATTATGCATACAAGATAATATTTGTCATTATTTTTATGGATCCAAGATATTATACCATGTATGAAAATAAACATATGAAGTAAATAAGTCAATAATCAGATTGTCTGTCAAATAACTTGATCAGTAACATGATCCTTCCTATTTCAAACCTAACCAATGTCTTAAACTTGTGCAAAAATATTCTGAGATAAGAGACGTTCAGTAGAAAGTTGAAATGTGTAACGTCTCAGACTATCAATAAAGGAAGCATTGTATTATAGTAAATTAAGTCTAATTATTCTATCCATCGAAATGAATCCCTTAGTAAAGGAATTTGTTGAAAACAAATTTGTTTGTTTTTAACAGATTTAAAGCACTCAGTTCTTCTTTCTAAGCCAGTATATCAAATTTAGAAATTCCAAAACCCTTGCTACTTCTCAACCACTTGATCATTCTAGCACATTATTTGGAGAAAAAAATTTGGAATCAAAAAAACCCGCAATCAAACAACACAGAATTAAATAAGGCAATTTATTTCTCTCTCTAGGTCTTGCACTGCCATTTTAGCCTTTGCAATACTTCCCATAGAAGGTCTCTTTCTGACATGTACAATTTGCATCTTAAATAATGCATTGTAGTTACTCATGAGGAGTTTGAGAAAACTGTGGAGAGGATTGAAATGCATTTTAATATTTGTGAACGATAAAAATAGAAATAAGAATTTCCCATTACTGAACACTCAAGGTGCAAATCTAAAAGCATCATAAAAGAGTATTTCTTTGCGAGCTTCCATAAATACATGGCTATTTTAGGATGACCTGATCTAAATTACTTACCTACATACACTGATAAAGTATCAACTTTATCTATTGCACTAATACTTAGAAATATATAGAAATGTTTCCCAAAGGTAACAATGAATTCTAGCACTAATCAATTAATATTATAATAAAAGCATCATCAAAATAACAGAGACAATTATTCCATTTCGGCCATAATTAATATCTGGTATAAACTTTCTATCAAAGTTTAGTTTATTTTCATACATCTCTCCTATGAAATTCAAAAAGAAAATATTGGGAGTTTGTCCATGCTTAATGTGAAGAATTAGCTGAGAGTGTCACAGAGAAAAAAAATCTGAAGATACCAAAAAGAACATCAGAGGAAATAAAGTTATTCCATGTTTAAAAAAAAAAAGGTAAGCAAATGCTGTTCAAAAGAGTTATTTACTGTACTGAATCTGGGTGTAAAGATGTGTGAAAAACAGTATTATGCTTTGAAAGCCAATACCTTTAACTGTTTGGATATTTTGTCTGAAAATTATTGAGCCTTGCCCTAGCTCAGCTGGAGATTAGTTGTACTTTCAGGATGTTATACAAGACAAATGAATTGGCTGCTTCTTACCTGTTCTGCTGTCTCAGTCACCTCTTCCTGAAAAAAATGTTACGTCTTGAAATTTTTTTCTTTTTTTCTCAGCCTCTGTGAAGGTTCTTATCTTTTTTTCATATAATACTCCATTTTTGTTTTATCTTATTTTTATGGTATTCTATTCTATTTTATTATTCTCTTCTTTTTTCGCTCATTGCTCTACAGTCATTCTAACCCTCCTTTCTTCTTAGTATTTAATTCATTGAAACTGTCTCTTTCATTCTCTTTATTACTTCTGGCATTTCCTTCCATATTCACACAATATGTTAGTTTTCTTATTTATTTCTTGCTGAAGACACATTATTAAACAATATATTTATTAAAGAAACAGGACACATATAACCCTCAACATAATATTAATTTGGTTTTGAACAGTTTATATTTCCCCTATGTTCTCTGTGTCTCTCTTTCATTCTGTTCAATCAATACTGTTCTCTCCTTCTTTTTTCTCCAAAATATTTTCTGCTATTTTCATAAACTTTCTTACATTTTCTGACAGAGTTCTGCTATCTTCATAAACTTTTCTTACTAACCTTTTCTGACAGAGTTTTCATAATCAGACTGTAAAATATGCCTGGATGTGAATGGATACAAAATCTGTGCACATAAAGTAAATGGCTAATGCACATGTAGGTAACTCTTTCAGCAAAATAATCACCAGTTTGTGCATACAAAAGGTGAATAAGTGTTTAAAACTGCATTTTATGCATCATCATTATTTTTCCTGCTTCTTCTGCACATATTTTTTTGTGTCCTGAACACCTGCACCACTGTACAACTGTTTTCCAGTCTGTGAAAAAAACTTAGATATCTAAGGTATGTGTAGATCTTCAACAGATCAGATAATTCTTCTTCAAGTTTTTAATAAAAAATACATAAGGTAGTATTTTCAATATGAAATACTGAGACACCTGACATTACATAATTTCTAGAAGGGAAACTTCCCTCTATTTTTGTATTTGAATATCCAAATATATTTACATATTTTGGATTAATGGTAAATAAACCAGTAAACAATGGTTTAAATTACTGTTAGAAGAATTATGTAGGGCCTTAGAAAAACAATACCAAAGCCACACAGAAATTCCACAGCTTTTAGTAATAAAGAGTATTGAAAAGCTGGAATAGATTTCCTGTACAACCTGTGGAATTTCTATCACTCCAAGTCTTCAAGAATTAGTTTGACACATACCTATCATACATGACATAAGTATAAATAGTCCTGCCTTAGGGCAGAGGGATGGACTAGATGACCTCTTGAGAGCCCTTATAGCCTGTTCATTTTGTAATTAAATTCCCAGAGGTCTGCTCCCACAATCCTAACATACTCAGATTTTACTGAATCCAATTAAAATCAGCAGCATGGCAGGAATTTCTTGCAGTCATAGGCTATTACTAAGAATGCTAATTAAATAAAATTCATGGGGCACAGGTTCTACTATAGTCTATGCAAGTGTACCTCATATGGCTTTTGCTGAAGCTTAGGTACGTTATAATCAAACATTTATATTCATTTTACCGGAAGGAGAACAGACATGAAAGCACTTCTTTCAACTAATGGATATGACATTCACATGGGAGAGAAAAATACTGAATCTGTGTTCCCTGATTTCTTTCTGAGTCACTTTTCTTGTTCCTTGGTGATTGACAAGTGGACATACATGGAGGTTACATCTACAAGAGTGAAATAGAGGGTGTGAAGGAGCATTCCAAGTATCTGCTTGTTTATACAGTCAAGTTGTTCAGAGTGGCCCTAGGACAGTATCTGAATGAGCAAGACAGAACTCTCAAAAAACTTCCATGTAAAGCCATAGCTTGGGACCAGTCCCAAAACTAAATTTGAACAATATCCAGGCTGTAAGATCCAATCTTTCAACCATTGTTTCAGCACTGAAAACTCACTTCCTCCATCAGCTCAGTACAAAGTAGGACATAGACAGAAATTACAGCTCAAAAGAGCTCACACAGTGAATATTGCTTTCATATGTGCTTAATGGTAGAAGATGCCTCCATTATCAAAATATAAATTTCTTTGTATTTGTGTTTATGCTTTGCTTTTGCTAAAACTGACCTCTATGAACAGTGGGGTGCCCAAGTTCCTATTTAAACCACAATAGGATCCAGAAACTGGAAAAAAAAAAAAAAAGCATGTCCATGACGGAGCTGGTGTAGACATATTCTGGAGTTGCACTCCAAGTCTTGTTGTGGGCAAAAGGGAACCTATCAGACACATGGAAACAAGAGCTCCTTGTTCATCCAACTAATATTTGAACAGTGTAATAGTCAAGGTTACCTAATTAATGTGGAAAAGCCTCACTAGTAATATGGTTATAGTTGCTTTGTAAAACATCCTAGCGTCTCCCCCTTTCCTATGGTGCCATTCTCAGTCAGCTAACATTCCTCTGAATTCCAAACTTAACAGACTTGTTTTTGATTAAGCATGGTTCGGAGTGCAAGGTTGCAACTAGTTAGCACCATCCCACGCTTTTTTGCTGGGAGTATAACGCTCGTAGTGGAGGATTTTTCTGCTTATGCCAGCTTTTATCACACACTGTTAAATGAATTATGTTTTCTTTTACCAATCTACTCACTCCTTTTCAGTTACCTGCCAGTCTTACAGCTGCTCAACAGCCTCCTCCGTCTTAGCTGACAGAAAGGGCTACTGTTCATTATGAAGTGACTGCCTGGGGGCATCAGATGTTTGCCTTATGTGTTTTTTTTGCAGGGCTTCATTTGCAACAGTCAAGCAATAGACAATTGGTCACTAGGGTCTTTTTACAAGCTCAAACCATCTCAGTCCAAGGAAAGACTGAAAATGTGAAGTGAGACTTGTCACTGTCATCACTGGGCTTCTCTGGTTAAAAAGTGTGCATCTGAGGTACCCTCATCTGTCATGTGAAATCTGATGCAGTATAGCGGATAGAAAAATATGCAAGATTCATGGGACTTTTACCTAAAAAAAAGAGGAAAACTAAAACCCATTCTTCTTAGAATTTACTGAACTCAGGTAGGAATGGGGGTGTTCTGGTTTCTGTCCTTCAGTATCAGTATTACATATTTTTATTTATGCAGTGATTATTTAGTGGAAGATGCAGAAATAATACAGAACACAGACATTATTTATAAGGGATGGAGGCTCTAGCAATACTGAGTATTAGAAAATACATGAGAAACTTTGTATTTTCTAAATCACTTCATCCTGATATCCTGTGTCAAGTATACTCTGTATGCTTATCACAGATAAGGGAAGTCAAGACTGCGCTGCTACATAAAAGAAAGTCAGACACTAGTTCATGTCCCAGAGACCAAGGTATGTAAATTGCCTTCCGTCTACACTGCTTGTGACAGAGTCAAGTTTATGACTTGTCCTAAACCTCGAGATTAGTTGTACCTCAGGAATAGTATACAGGGCAGATTTGTTGTAGAGAAAACTGTTGTAAGCAATCCAGACCAGAGCTGTGGAATATAGTAACATCTAAGCAGTGAGGATGCTCAAGATGGAAGTGCTTGAATTAAATTCTTGGAGCTTTTTGCTTTTGTAGAACATATACAACTTCCAGTGACTCCGCTTAGTTTACCAGAGTGAGAATCTAATACCTTATGCTATGTCAAAAGCAAATTTATAGACACACAGGAAATATTTAGAAGGCATTTGGTTCTATTTTGTGCATCTAAACAGTTCTACTTCCCTCTCTAAAAAATCTGTCACATAGTATTAAAGCCTGTATTTATTAGTAGAAACTTTCCACTGTGACTGCTGTATTTTTTATGTACATATGTAGTATAACTGACCTAATTATCATAATGTTATTTATCCTGCCTTCTAACATTCTTTGACCCAAGAGAAAAATTTAGAGTTCCAAAGGAAGTCTACTCTCTAAAATTGTCATATGTGTGTTTCTAATGTGAGAAATAAGTTAAATAAATAAAACTAAATAAAGAGTTTAATAGGAAGTAGAATCAATCTTTTAATTCATGAACTAAAGAAACATCTTTGCAGCTTAAGGCTTTCTTGGTGTGTTATTTTTTGTGTGTATGCTTACACTGGGATGGGCATAAATCTTACAGAAAGTTTAAGTTCATCAGTTCAGTGCAGGATTTTTCAAAAATAATCATTTGATAAATGCAATTATCAATAGCAAATTTATTTAAACATAACCCAGACTGTAGATGAACTACATTCTTTGCTGCTTTTAAGATCAGAAATTGCTATCCTGTACAAACAAAGAATATGTTCAATGCTACATTGTCACATCACAGATGGGATTTATTCAATAATTTCTTGAGTGTCCACATTGCTTGATTTAAGTGATGAAGTATAGTGTTGTCTTCATATAAAATTTGAATTTTTTTTCTTCACATAAAAATTGGGATATTGCTTCAATTCTCCTGTCTCCTGATTATTTTGGATTCAAATTAATCAAATGGGGAACAAAACATTTCAACTGAATTTCAGTATTTGCTAAAATAATTTCATAAAACTTTTTTTGCAGAATTTGGTTTTGTAAATAGAGGTACATACTGCAAGGTAAAGTGCCTTAGGTTATCTTCACAGGGCTTACTAACAAGACACTAGATCTACAGAAAATCTGTATGTTCCTGTAGAAGCAATTGGAATCCAGGTGTGACCTTAAAGCATCTCAGTTGGAACTGAGTTCAGCCTGTCATGAAGGCCTAGGAGGCTGCTGATCCTGTCCAACATTAGACATCTACATTCTGTCAGCTGAAAGTCTGACAACTCTCCACTTAGTTGCATATATGTTAGACTTCTACAACTAATTATCTGTAGCTAAAGTCTAATCTCATCGAAGATCATTCCGTTTTACCCAGACAAAGGATGACTGTAACAAAAAGTACAAAAAGGCTCAAGTAATAAAACTGATCAATGCAATACTATTCACTTTTTAAAGAACATATGCTTACTAACATCTCTCCTCAAACTATTTCTAGTGCCATTTCTCGGCTTTTAGGCAACTGATCTAAGAGCACCAGTGTAGATAATCTTAACGGCATTTGTTTTGTGAGCAACCCACTAACAGGAACACAGATATTTCAGACTAGAAATACATATTTGTCCGTTTTGTTCAATAACTGAGAACTGTGCTACAGATGCTTCAAAAGAGTACGTGTCAAAACTATCAGAGGAAGTAGCACTGTAAAAGTGACCTTTGGTTTGTTTTCATAGGAAATTTTCTCTAGGTGTAAAATACATTCCTGGTAATGTAACATGGAACACTGCAGTGTATATTCAGGATCTGGAAGAGCTGAGTTCAGCCTTTGCTTCAATGAATGTCTATTCAAGCAGAGTGGTTCTTCATCAAAAACAAAGAGCTGGGAAATATCTCCGGCTAGCAAATGCCCATGAAATTAAATGTGTGGTTACAAATATCTTCAATTAATGGAATAAGCTGACTCCAGGAATTTAATGTCCTGGTGAGTGTGTGTTTCTTTTACAGAAGTAATTTAAAAACATCTAATAATGTTACCTCAGCCTACACACTCTTCTGTCCCCTGCTTTGTGCTTCCATCATTTCTGTCCCTTCTCCTCCTTCACTAATAAACCCCTTCCAGAAACAAAACATGAGCAAAAAATATTTTCAAATATTTATCAGAATTAGATAATTAATACCATTTAAATTACTCCCTGCATTTCATCTTCTTCAATTTGAATATTTTTAAACACATTTCTTCCAGACCTAATATCTTGTATGTTTATGTCATAAAATATTTCAGATGACTCCATGTTATATGCTTTAGCTGTTATATATCGACAAATATTCTCCAACAGAGCAATAAAAATCTTATCTGAAAATCCAGAGAGAAATTATTAGTAAATATTGATACACTTACACTTGGCAGATAGCTTTGGAAAAGAGCATCTCAGGAAAGAAATCATACTGATCTTCTCTTTCACTGAATGGTATTTCAGTGCTTCCTTGACTCCTATCTGTTTGCATCATCGTGGGTTTTTTTAATTTGTTTTAACTTTAGATTATATAGTTTTTAGACGCAATTTTTTTGTTTGTTTTCCTATGGTATATTAAAGAAGGCAGACTTGGAATGTGTCATTTTTCAGTGACAAAATAAGCATCTGTAAAAATAATACTCTCAAATGAAAAAGCAGGGCACGTATAAGCAACATTATAAGCTTTTACTTTTAAAATAAAGACTTCAAAAATATTTCTTTTTTAAATTTTCATTAGTTACTATTTAAAGATGCTTTTAATAAAAGCTCTCAAAATACAAAGGTATTTTACTGCACCGCCTGGAAACATTCGGAATTGGACTTTATAGAAGAGACAAGGTAGTGTATTGATTTAGCAGATCATGAATGTCCCAACACAACCCTCTGATGGACTTCTTGTGTGAACACAAAAATTTTTCTGAATACTCCTTATCTTTACAGTTGAATTTTCTTTGACAATGCAAACTGCAATTTAAAACAAAAAAAAAAAATCTTCGATGCAAAAGAGAGTCAATAAAAAGGTTTGAATACACACCTACTACGGCCACTTAATGCTTTCTGCATTATAATAAGTATTTTAAGACTGACTATCAATCCAGAACCAAGTTTCATTATATCTGGTATTACTTTTTAACAACGCTATAGTTGTTCTTGGTGTTCTTTGTCCTCATGTTGGTACACTATAAACTAAATAAATTAAATTATACACTACACAGTAAGGCAAAATTCAGGAGGAAAGTGTTCTCAGACCTACAAGTTCCAACTTCTTACACTACCTAACTTTGAAAGAAATCAACATATCTTTAGGACTTCAGAAGTCCTAATTCGGAGGTGTTGATACTTTTGTTGGTATTTTTTCCCCTCTTTCTTTATGTCTCTCAAAGCTAATTTCAAAGGGGATTGTTAAGATCTTTAAACTCTTTTGAATTCAGCCCACGGGAATCTATCACGTTTTTTGAGCTGAACACCACTGCCAACACAGCTGTACACAGAATCACAGAATCACAGAATATGCCAAATTGGAAGGGACCCACAAGGATCTTCAAGTCCAAAATTTAACCTTGCCCAGGGCCCTCCCCAAGAGTCACTCCAAGTGCCTGAGAGTAACATCCAGATGCTTCTTGAACTCTATCAGGCTTGGTTCTGTGACCACTTCCCTGGGGAGCCTGTTTCAGTGCCCAACGAATCTCTGGGTGAAGAACCTGTTTCTAATATCCAGCCTAAACTCCCCTGACACAACTTGAGGCCATTCCCTCAGGTCTTGTCACTGGTCACCACAGAGAAGAGATTGGTGCCTGTCCCTCTTCTTCCTCCAGATTCCAGGAAAAAAAGTATCTTTCTGTTTTTCTGTTTTGATTCAAAAGTCTTATCATTTTGGAGATGAAAGGATAGTGATTTATCACAGTTTATAACCTTTTAATAAGTAAAAGATAAGACACACACTTCTTGAACTAATTTGACAATGTATTTCATTATATTTACTTATATACCTAGGGATCATATCTAAAGAGTGAAAATTATTACGTTGACAAATGGAAAACTTTTGGGAATAAAATTCTAAACCTAATTAAGTCTGAAAATAGGACAATTTGAACTTCTATTACTGAATCTAGTTAATTAAAATACAAGAGCACATAAAATCACAGTCATTTTAGAACGCTGAAGTGCACGATTAAAATTTAGTAAGCTGCTTGGGTTTTATAGATGAAGTAATAGAAATGACAAATCTAACGTATTTCTTTGTGTGTAGAAAATAGAGCCGCACTCAAAGTACTAGCACAAAATAATGTCCACTAGACAAAATAATAATGAATTCTCTAAACCAGTTTAGAATAGTCAATTATGTATTCATGGGTATGCTATCAAAGTGAAGTAGTTGATAATAATGAAGGTATTTTATCAGTAATCACTGTAATTTGTTTTCCCATCATTTGTTCAGTTTATCATGCAAAATGACTTGTTTTGATTAGGTCGAATTAAAATTGCAACAGAGGAATAAGATTGCTTAACTTTTTGTTATTTATATAGTATATTCTGCTGTGCAGTTTCACTAAATAAAACAGTAAAAAAGCTGTTAAATAATGAAATAATGTTTTTATGCTACTCTGATAAGCGTAATAGAGATCTGAGACTGTAGACAACAGTGGACAACAGTAAGTTTGAAGAGTCTTTCCGTAATACACCAAATTGGGAGCCTCAGGAAAGGCATACTGAGGTTTTATTGAAATTATATTCAAGTTTCTGCAAAGAGAGGATGATAGAGTAAATAAAAAATAAGGATCACACTTCTCTGCTTCCTGATTTGAAAAATTTTAACAAATTCAGCAACAGCAAGAGACAAGAGGGTTCGTAGAATTGTAGTTGTTTCTTGGTAGAAGAGACCTCTGGAGGCCATCGATTGAAAGAAGAACTAGTTAGGTGAGATTGCAGACTCATGAGGGTTGAAGATTGCCCAATCTCTGTAGGAAACCTTTTCCAGTATTTCATCACCCTCACTGTAAAGAGATGTTTCTTTTTACTCTAAACAGAAGTTCCCATGGTCCAAATTGATCCTATCATTGCATGCCTCTTAAAAGAGGTTGGGTCCGTCTTCCCTTTATCCTTTAATCAGTTACCTGTATCCTTTATCAGGTAACTGTTGACAGCAATGAGGTCTCACCCTAGCTTGAATTCTCTGGGGTGAAAAAGCTCAGACCTTTCAGCCTTTCTTCATATTCTGTGTGCTCCAGTCACTGTCTCCAGTCCAGCTTCGTGGCCTGTGCTGGACTATGCTTCAATATCTTTCTTATGCTGGGGAGACCAGAACTATACACAGTACTCCAGATGTGGTCTCACCAGTTCCAAATAAAGGACAAGGTTCATTGCCTGTTGGCTAAATTCTTTCTGTACGTTGGATGCAGTTGGCCTTCTTCAATGTCAGGGCACACTCTTGACCTGCTCAGCTCATTGCCCAATGCAGCCTCCAGGTCTGGTTATACAAAACTGCTTCCTGTACTGGTGCTTGGGTTTATTTTTCCTCTGGTGTAGGACTTTTAATTTGCTTTCATTGATCTTCATGGACATACTGTTAGCTCATTTCTCTGGGCTGCTGAGGTTCCCATAAAGCCTTCCTTTATACCAACTCCTCCTTCAAAAGTGGTGTCATTTATAAGCTTGATTAAAGTGCACTGCACTCCCTGACATCAACATAGTGATTAAAGACACAACAAAATATTGGTCCTATGATTGATCCCCGATAAAAGTCACTTTTTCCTGGTCACCAGCTGCACTTTCCACAAAAATTTGCAACTCTCTTTGTCTGGCAGTCTTTATCAGTCATTTTATCACCCATATATCCAGCCCATATATCACCAATTTGATGAAAAGAAGGCTATGGGAGAGTGTGTGAAAGACCATGCTAAGGCCTGGGCACACAATAACCACTCTGTTCCCCTTCCCTTATCCACCATGGTAAATAGATGGATGGAATAGATGCGTGGGTGGAAAACAGGAAATTGCAATAGGTGGGTGGTAGAATTTAAGAGATCATTTGGTGTGGACTATTCAGGTGAGAAGGTTGGAGGAGGAAGGGAAGAAAAGTTCATTTGTTGCCAGGGACTAATTTTTTGTTTTTCTTTCAGAATTTTAAAAGATAAATGAAGAGCTGAAGGAAAAAATTAAATCAAAAATAATGTCAGTAATGGTTTTCTTTCAACTATGAAGCAAGCCTAATATTTTTATGTTAGCAAATAAAGGTTCCAGTTTTTCCACTGTTTCCTCTACATTGTTATAAAGGTTGAAACAGAAAACAATGTTTATAAGTAAGGCTTAAACATTTGCAGGGAGAAATTATTAAAAAAATTAATTAAGTTTGAACTGGTTTGTGCTAGGTCAAAACTAAGTGTCCGTATATGCTATAGCATAGCAGTTATTTGATCTTAAAGAGTAATGTAAGACCAGGCTGTGTGAATAGAAAAAAAGAAGTTATGTTTTTCATATCTGAGTCAGATCTTTTTACAAAGCATATACTTTGTCTACATCGTCAAAGTCAAACAAGGACATTTGTATTAAGATCTAGATGCTTCTAGAATTTGTAAGAAAAAACTTTAAGAACTTCAAGAGTCTAACAAAATTGAAAATTCTTTTTTAAAAAAGCAATTAAACAAAAGAAAAAAATCACCTTGGTTCTGGAAAATAAAAGTGGGCTGCAAGTCTCTTAAATTAAGAGCACAGACCTCTTTATAGAGCATTGTGGCACTCAAATTCAGTGTTTGAATATAATGAAACCAAACAATCTCTAAGTAGCTATAGAAGAAATTGTTTGAGATTATTTTATTATTAATATATTTATCAGCTAAACTCCTAAAGGATGCATGGCTATGGCAAATCATCAGATGCAGGTTTAAGAATTTAGATAAACATGGATTCTGACTGGGAAAAAGAACAGATCTTTACTATAAAAGTTAGGAATAGACATGGAAAGTGCCACAAATCTCATCAGAGAACACTTAGCAACTGCTTCCAGCATATCTGTGGTAGAAACATTAAGCAGCCATAAACACTTTCTCTCAGTCTTGCTTTACAGTCCAGGAAATTTAAATGCCTTCCTTGGCCAAACCAAACTCTCTGTGGATCCCTTTGTCGGCATTTCAGCAGCTTGGCTGTGAGTCAGCTCTGTTTCAGGCGAATGGTCTTTCCCTCTCAGGAGCCTTCCTTTGTTCATTTCTACTGCTAGCTCTATACACTGTGTTTTTCTCATTCCCTTCCTGTTCCCGGTTGCCAATTCACTTTTTTTTTTTTTTTCCCCAGATGGCCATGTTCGGCTGTGTTTGCAAAAGGAACCAGCTTTCCCTTCTCCAGAAGTCCCAGCAGACCGCAGCAGCTGGGGCAAGGCAGACAGGCATTCCCTGTTCTACACTGCAGCCTCATCACAGTCCTTTTCGAGAAAACTGGTAGTGAACAAATCAAGTGCTTGTAAAATACACTGAAGTTCGTCTGTCTCATACCTGTAGTTTAATTCCCTTTAGACGATGAATAAAATCAGCAGAAGGTCTCCTATATTCTACCTGAGTGCTCTGATCATTGAGTCATTTGCTAAAGGGAGGAGACTATGGTTTCATTAAAAATTATTCCTTTCATTTCCTGTTGTAAAGTTCAGAACTTCAAAGGGAGGAATTCCCTGAAGCTAAATTCCCTAATTTTCATGGTGAATATGGTTTCAGACTTCTGTTGTCTACCATTCGACTAGTTGTTGGAGCAAATTAAATGAAAAAAGAAAATGTTGGAAACTGGAAATTTGTCACACTTGGCTAATTTTAACTCCATTATAGTACCTACTATTTAATTTAGTCTCGATCATTAGATTACAATAAGCCACATACACTTGATAAATACCATATATATATTACTGTACAAATTTATGTAGAATAGTACAGAATATGAATCATACAGTAGAAAATCAGGCACACTAAGAGTTTTCATAGAAAAGATGGGCTGAGCTTTTATGACAAACATGTTTTCCAGGATTTTTAGCTTTTAGGGTGCCATACTGGACACAGAGCTCATATTTTCAGTGTTCTATTTACCTTCAGGGGCCTAGTGTTGAAGTGCTATGAACAGTGGCATACACTAAATTAAACCAAAAATTTAAAAGAAAACAGGTTTAATTGATCTTTTTAAATTCACATGTCAAATGTTTACCAGTTTAACTGGTTGAATTTGACACGTATATGGGTTAAATAAATGGTTTAGTGGGGTTGGATAAGTGTTTGCACAAGAAAAAATTAGCTGGAGAGGGAGAAAGTGTGTATAAAGCCATTTTTTTTTTCAGTAACAGAACAGAGCTGTTGTTTAGCTTGTTCCATTTTTACTCTTTGATAGTGTGATAGTCATAGTTTGCCAGTTCAGTACATGAGTTGATACCAGGTCTGAAAATATGATAGTACAATACTGAAGGATTAACCATGCAGTGTACAGAGGAAACAAGAAGAGGGGAAAGGTAAGTCTGAGAAAAAGAAACCAGTAAACTCTTGTCAAACATCCAGGAATATTTCACAGGATAGACTGCATAAAAGTTTTAGATTTCAACCAAAAAAGCTTTTATCGATACCCTTAGTGACAGTAACACTTAAGGAAATATTCTTTCAGAGGTGATTTACCAGGGATATACAGCAAATGAGATTAACTGATGAACAGATTAGAAGAAAGCCGTTTCATTTAATCTTATCATAGGAAAATTATGGATATTTTTTGTCTCCTCCATTTATGTATTTCTTTTAAAAACAAGTACAGTGGTGTGGTTTATTTCAGGTGATGTGAACAATCTACTTTAAGTCTTGTTTTCTCTTGACATAGCTGGAGATTAAATGGTTTTAAAGATAACTCTAAACTGGACAGTAGTTGCCCATGCAAATATGACTATAAACCACAGGCTGGAAAAAGACTGCCTCAGTTTCCATCATGTTCTACAAAGTTTTGATAGGTTAAACATAGAAATCGTATATAAAGCTCTGTGAATCTGTTGGAAGAGGTGGTCAGTATGTTACAGACATCAGGAGAAGCAGCAGGATATCCTCACGAACATTGTTAATGAGGACAGCTATTTGATGTATAGGGGATACTGTGAAGCTTGCATAAATCCCAAGCCAAAGTCCTCTATTAACTTAGGCTGCAGATTCTACAAACCCAGAGGCTCATATGGTGATCACAAGGAGCAGACCCATCCCTGGTCATCGATTAGCATCCCTGTAACATCCCTTTTTCATGAATGCGTTGAGCTGTGAAAAGACACTGAAGCTCAAGACTGGTAAATGTTAAAACTCCCCCTCCATGGAGAAAAGAAGACTATTTTAGTCCTGTTCCTGAAGGAGCAGGTCAAGTCATTACTTGCCATTTGAATCATATCACTGTTCTAGTTCACCTGAGTGTTTCTGAGATCACTAAGGAGGAAGTTAAACTCTGGCAGACTGAGTTTTTGATGTTTTGAACAGCAGAGGACTTAAATCCTCTTTATCCTCCTGGACCTGCTGATTTTGAGACTTCCTAGGAGAATTATCTCACCTTATGAATTAGAAGCTAAACTAGAATTGATGAACTCTGTTCCTTGAAGCTGTATCCACACCAAAGAGTTAATTTAAAATATATACAAAAAGATACGAGAGAGTGAAGCCATAATAACCTTGCAAATATGAAATTAGGCAAATTTAAATTATTATTGGTTTGCATATTTTGTATGAGGAATTTTTTTGCTGTTTCTTTTTTGTTATTTATAGTGCAATACAATCAGAATTCTGATGCCTAAAATATATTTTCTATACTAAATGATCTATTAACTCTCCTCTAGGTACAAATCAGTGCTCATTCCAAATATCACCTGCAAGAAGAAGATTTAATATCCATTCTGAGAACTTAATACAAGAACAGCTATACACATTGCCACCGACTCTCTGATGGTAACAGATTAATAAACACAGAGGGGAACACACATTGGATGTACTCTCTTAGTGTAATCTCAATTTACTGGCAATGCAGGGGATGATTCAGGGATGATCAATTGACTTCTCTCCATCTCCCAAGAGTAGAATATCTGAGCTTTCCAAATGTAAAAATATCTCTTCACCTGTACAGGAAATGAAAGGAAAATTTACTGTTTCTCATCCCACTAGAATTGAGTTGTTGTCTCTGGTGAGAACCCAGCTGAAGTACTGCATCCAAATCTGGGATCACCAGCACAGGAAGGACTTTGAACTGTTGCAGCAAGTCCAGAGGAGGGCCACCAAGATGATTAGAGGGATGGAGCACCTCTCCTATGAGGAAAGGCTCAGAGAATTGAGTTTATTCAGCCTGGAAAAGAGAAGGCTTTGGGTGACATAATTGCAGCCTTCCAGTACCTGAAGGCAGCTCACAAGAAAGAGAGAGAGAAACTATTTAGAAAGGCATGCAGTAACAGGACAAATGAGAATTGTTTCTATCTGAGAGTAGAATTAGATTAAATATTAAAAAGGAATTCTTTACTGTAAGGGTGGTGAAACACTAGAACAGGTTGCTCAGAGAAGTTATTGATGCCCCATGCCCAGAAGTTTTTAAAGCCAGGTTGGATGGAGCTCTTGTCTAGTGAACCTAGTCTAGTGAAAGGTGTCCCTGCCTATGGCAGGGGTGTTGGAACTAGATGGTCTTTAAGGTCCCTTTGTACCCAAGCCATTCTATGACTCTACGATTCTATGGTTCTGTGATTAGCATTCTTCCTCCTGCTTTCATTCCACATTGCTATTGGATGACAGTAATTTAGTAGCTTTCAAAGAAATTGTTTCTGATATATGTCCATGTACATATACAGAAAATAATATCAATTATTTGAAGAGCTATCATAGAGGCAAATTCTTGAAAGACCTACATTTTATTGTATTCCAGGTAGGCCCTAAAATAACACAAGCTGAATTTAGTGTTGATAAGCCTTTTTGATAGTTAGCTGACTTTTAATATCACTTGGAGGCTACTTTAGACATATTCTAAATGTGTAATACGAAAAAGAATATAAACAGAAAGAAAGAAAAAAAGAAAGAATCTTAAATCATTGAAGGCCAGGGCAGTAATAAAGTGTGGGAGTTAATTGTTTCTTTTGAGTTTTAGGCAGACCGGTTCAAATACGACTTTCATTGAGCTCTACTTAGAAATAATATTTAAAAAAAAAAAAAAGGGTGATATAGTAACATGGAATTTTAAATTATTCCTAGAAGAGTAAAAATTATTTTATTTACCAAAGTTCTGCAAAACATTTGATCAAGTTTACTGCATAGAAGACCCTTGCTCATTTTACAGTTTCTTTTTTTTTTTTTCCTGTCTTTTTTTTCCCTTACATTTATTTTGGAAGATACAGTTTCCAAAATGCTATTCTGTTCTCCAGGGAGGGACGAGCCAAGAAAGGGGCACCACTGATTCTTAAAAAATGGACACTGACAAACTGTTTTCAGATGTTCTTGTTTGAAAAACTTTATATGTGTATTTATTTGAGGAAGTTTGCTACTTCAGTGGATTCATCTGTGCTGTAAGAATAGAGGTCATTTACTGCTCCTGAGCCTACAGACAAGGTTCAGAAGAGTTTACAGTGGTGAATAGCATTGATAGCATTACCTGGGCTCAGGACAAGGCATCTTCATTTGGTTCTTGAACTTCTTAGCAAAAGATGTTTGGAGCCCAAGTGTCATAACTAGGCCTGAAGAGGAGGAAGAAAAGAGCTGTGATGACCTGTTCGTAAGTATTTTAAAAGAATGTTTCATCTGTAATGAATTGGGTAACATTCTAGCTGCCTTGGTTACTCATTAGGTGATCTGCCATGCTCTGTTCTTTGATATCCTTCTGAATAATCTTATTAAGACATTTGTGCTGTACTGCTTTTAATCTTCACAAAATGCTACAGTTAGATTGGGTCCTATTTAGTGGATGAGATTTTGAGTCTAAAAATATATTATTTTTCTTTAATGACAGAAAAATGAGAACTTATTTTCTTATGTAATCATATATCTTTTAAATGCACAGTTTCAACCCTTAAATTTTAGCATCTGTGCTGATAATTCTAATTTTAAATAGATGACTACTAGTTTTATGAAGATCTGATAATTACATGTTAAGACTTACTGAAAAAATGAAGCTCATTTTTTATACTTATAACTCTGAGGATTGGTTGTGGGGCCACCCTCTTGGATTCTTCACAGTAGCTTAATTCCATGGTTTCCGCTTGGAAATATATAAGTAAATGATTGGTTTTGCTTTTTTTCTTAAGTCCATAACTCAAAATTCTATTTTCTTGAAGTACGTAAAAAACAAGCCTCCATTTCAGGTAATAGGACAGTAATATAAATGACTTTTTATCCATTTTATTTATATATTTTTGTGATTTTGATTTTTTTTTGTTTGAGTGTTTTTGTCTAAATTGCTTCAAGATTTTATGTAGGTTTGCCTTAGCTCATTTGTTACCATTTCCCAGAAGAAATACTAATTAACCTTCCCCTAATAATCCCTTTAGAAAATTCCCATTGTGGATGCTCATAGGTGGTAAAGTCTGGTTTATCATTCAACTCAATATAACTTTTTAATTTCATCCCTAATTTCCTCTGCCACCAAGGGACACTTCAAATTAAAATTATTAAACTGTCTGTCAATTAACAGAAATGTTTGAATAATTTGTCTTGCACCCAAACTGATAGGTATATGCTCTAATTAAATGATTGTTCTTTATGCTAGACCAACACACTGAGTTGGAACAGCTCATCTGTAAGCCAACACACTTTGAAATCTTGTCCATGGTGGATGCATGCTCCAAGAAGCCCAGTGTTATCCAGTTCCCAGTTTAGCTTCAGGGACACGTTTCCATGCTACTTACATTGAATTACCATACCCATACTGGAAACTAGCAAGTGCAATGGTTTAATTTCTCAGAATTTTTTATCTCATCTAATAAATACTATTTGTCTCAGGTCTACCCCCCATTCACTGTTTCTTGAAACAATTTGGGTGTCATATTTACTGTAGCTGCTTACTATTAATACAATACAGTGTTTGGAATGGGTTATCAAACAATCTTTACCTTTTCTATATAAAATTTATAAACAAATGCAAATAGGCTTTGTAATGCTCTTAGAATCAAAACAAATAGAAGGTCAGTCACGGATGTTCCACACAGAGGAACATTTTTACTTTTCCACCAAGAATGTGGAATGGTGACAGGTTACAAGATCATAATCTGTTTTTGGTGTCATTGTGATTTCACTGCAGTGTTTCAGTGTGATAAACGTAAACGTACTGTGCAAAGAAAAGCCTTTTAACTGACTAAAACTGCAGCAATTGCAATATATCCAGTGCATAACAGGATTTTTTTTAATTAGTTTTCATCTGATGTTTGCTATGTCTTAGCTGGAAGTAAGTGCTTGGCAAATAATACCTGATTGTAACACAATTAAAATCACTCTGCATAAACAACTACTGCAACAAGGCTTTAAGTTAAACTTTTTGCATAATTTTTCTTTTCAGGTGTCATATTCAAAATTATGGCAGCAAACTGTACTTTAGGAGTTGATTTTTTCAACACATCCAGAGACTTTGATTGTAAATCGGTTCTGCAGTGTTCTACAGAAGAAATATATCCAAAAAAACAATCAAACTGTTATCTTTATGTGTGTCAGTACAGAGATTCAAATATTAAAGATAGAGAATAATATACTTAATCTTCATTGGTCTTGTCACAGAGGAAGACAAAGTGAAATACCAGCTTCCTGTGATACATGTGAAAAAAGGTTGGGAATTGACAGAAGTTGACTAAAATACTTTAGAAGCAGAGTCAGCCTTACTAACAACCTTTGAGCAGAAAAACATTTCTTTGGTCATATGCTGAACTAATTTCCTCTGTGTCACAGATGAATTTAGGGTGAGGTAGCCACAAGAACAGAACATATGTCATAATGTTTAAAATACATTTTTCAGTCACAATGGGTGTAAGAAGGTATAAGCAATTTCTAGTCTTAAGCTTCTATTTTAGGTCATGCCTGCACTTTCTGTACACAACACTCTCACAGCAGCGGAGGTCTGCCAAGGTCCTGTCTGACTGTTCCCCCACCACAGACAAGCCATCACTTCCAACCTACCCTGTGTGCCCTAATCTGGCAGGCAACATGGACCCACAGGCAACAGTTGCACTGCCTGCTTGACTTCTCTACAGTGTCAGGCCTCTGTGTATACCTATTGTTCCCAAGGGGGTTTCTGTTTTCACTATTTGTTCTTGTCTAACTTAGGTGGTTCCTCTAAACTAGCAATGTTGCTCACATCACGCAGGCTGGTTGCTTTAACTGTCATGCACACAGCAGCATATCCTGTCCCTTGAGAGTCCCAGACCCCATAATCTCTCCAGCAGCTACCCAAGACTCCCTGGTCCCGCCAATAACCATCTCTTTCCATGGACTCACCTTCAGAGACCCACTTCTTCCCCCCCCAACCCCATCCCTCAGGTCACTTTACCTACTTGCTGGTTAGCCTGGTTTGCCCTTCATTAGCATTCACCCTCACTTGCACAACCACTCTTCCTCCAGTCACTGACACATGGCTCTGACCCCAAGTCTGACTTCAGTTGCTGGCACTGAGACCTCCATACACACACATGCCCAAGCGGAGGGTCTTGACCCAGGAAAATAGTTCGGATCAGATTTTAATAAGAGAACAGGAGAGCTTGTACTGATCAGGTGCAGGCATATCCAGACAGTTTTACCCACCAGTCAACTTTTTGCAGACAACTGTCCCCTTTTATAACCTTATTCCTCCATTTCTTAATGCTGGCTGTCCCCTTCCTGCTTCTGCTTATCTCTACGCCTCTGTGGTTGTGCAGGTGAACTTTCATTACACAACTTAACACCTTCATCTCTCACTGTGCAGTATTTAAAGTATGAGGATTAGACAATTTGTGCAGGATCTGGAGGAACACAGGGAGGTAATTTATAATGACAACATAAACACTTAGCATGCACTTAAATTGCATGTATTAAGAGAGACAATACAAGTGAAAATTTATTCTGAGTGGACAATAGAAATATATGTGTGTTTTTGAAGTGGAGGGAGGCAGATCCCATCTACTGAAGTTATTAACATGAAAGCCTCCCCAACTAAAGGTATCTAAATGTAACTCTCCATGAGGAACTTCTTGTTTCACTCCACCCATAGAATAATATTTTGGAGTGACTATGTAGGTCCTACTTGTCCATCCCATCGTGAAACAGAGATGATCTGTTTTCTAAGGACTCTTCTCCCTCATGCTCAAAGACAAATCTTTCACTGATTCTTTATGTTCTTCTATTTTTCTCATGAAGGAATTAATAGAGCATGGAGCAGTATTAAAGGAGAATATTACACCTGCCCCTGAAGGAGGAACTGAATGAAGATGGTGTAGCACTGTTGGATTTTTCTGTAGCTTACATTCTTGGCTGACAGGAAGATCTGCCTTAGGCATCCTTCACAAGAAATGGAAGGTACATGTCTGATTTGCTCTGCCAGTTCAGATATCAGAAACAACAGGAAAAAAATATAGGATTAAAGAAGTGGTACCTGACATATTCACTTCCTTACTTTAAACACCATCAGCTCCAATAGTATGTTGCTGACCATCTTTTGGAAAATAATTCTTTCCTTGTCTCACTTTGCCTTGGAGTTGACAATTTCCCCAGGAAGAACCAAGGGAGGGAAAGAAAGATTATGACAAACTTACAGTATCCCAAGGTCCTCACTAAAACTAATCCAATTTTCATGGAAGGAGTTTTTCCTCCTCAGTCTTCAAACTATGTAGGAGCCTTTTGTATGTTTTGTATCAGATTACTTCCTTCTTATTGGTTCCCAGAAAAAGCTTGAAAATTGTACAATTTAACGGCCTCAGTTGAAAAAAAGAGGGCTATTTCTTGCTAGGACATTGTTTCAGGGAGATGTTAAACCTTCACTCCACATGATATTCTCAGGACTCCAGCTACAACAGATTGGCAATATCCACTTGATTTCTAGAGGACTGTTACAAGCCAGAAGCACTGATACCAAAGCAAGAACAGACAAGTGCCAGGGACCCTACCCTAAAAGCTCATCAGAGACTGTAATCCTTCACTAGTAATATCAAAAGTCAGATACACTCAACTATACCTGGATTTTAACCTTGAATCAGTTAACTCTTCTATAATAAACTGCAAGGTGTTCCAGAAGATGCCCTGAATTGTTGTGTGTTCAGTTATTTTCTTCCTCAGAAGCTAAGCTATGTGCTTTTCTGATGCCAGAGTGCCCCCTCCAGCCCTAATATGGTGTCAGACATTTTGACACAGAGTTGCAAAGCATCCTTCCATTATTAAACTGGCTAAATACCGGATTTGAGTAGATGGAGAGATTTTTAATGAGAAATCCTTGAAGAAAAACAGTTGAGTGTACTTTTGGAAAGCCTTTCTCAGTTGCTTTGCACTGCTCTCCTCTGAAACAATTTTCCCGATTGGAGAAAGAGTACCTTTGAGCCATGTTCAGTCAGAGATGGGTAATATGGGCAACATGGGTAACTGAGGGCCAAACTTGAATATGTGCTTAAAATGGAGTAAAGAGAATAGTTTATCCCTGACCTGGCGGGCTCTGAGACTTAATTTCTCTTTCACTTCATAAACCTCAGTGACATTAGTCACTGAGTTATCAGATCTTTTGGGAAGTAGAAGGTTTATAGGGTACAAAATTTTTTATGGCAATTTGGAATATTTTATGGTTCTGGTTTTTTGCAAGTTTCCCAGATAACGTGTGATAACGTTATTAGGGACACCGTAAAATTTTCAACCCTCATTACTGATTTTCTATATGCAGGTACTCTAGACTGGCTTTCAGCAGCAGGGTGAACTTCAGGCAATATGCCCAATACGCAGCACACTAATTATATAATCTGAAAGAGACCTATACATAGTCAGATGAAAAATACACTCAGAAGGAGTTATAGCTACAAGTAAAGATATCAGTAAATTCAGGGATTTAAACATTCTAGAACTGCAGCAGTAGTTTGCACAACAGGATTAAAAAAATCCAGGAAATTTAGAATAAAAGCAACAGAGAAAGAAATAGCAATCAGGAAGAGGAACACAAATGGAGAATTAATACTGTGTAACACAAAATACTTTTCAGCAGTAACAGCTGGTGACCAAATTAAGATGGCTGGGACTGGGAATTACCTAACACTGCCAAAAATAATTATTCCTGATTTTCCCTTTCCTTCTACCCAGTACAGGCAGAAAATTACATCTCCCAGAAGAAATCAGTCAACCAGCTAAACAAGCCCGATTTCTTTCTCAATACAAATCCCCCAAATGAGCAGGCAGCCTCTAACCTTCTGCTCTCCAGTTACTGCCCTCTTCCCCATTTTCCCTTTTCACCCCTTTTAAAAATATCCCAAGCCTCACATATAGCTCAATTCTTCCTGTTGCTTTTGAAAACTGCTAGAAAACTTCTTTGTCTTTTTTCCTTTGGGGCTACTGGAGTTACTCCTGAAGTGCAAATAGAACACTGTTATATTGCATTCAGCAAACCAGGAGGTAAATCTGCTTTTAGCTGCAAAAAGCACCAAAAAGGCTACTTGTTAACCTCCTGAGAATATTTCTTTTTTTTTTTTTTTTTTTTTTTAAGCAGAAGAGTCAGAAGTTACAGTTTACCATCCCTTCTGTATCGTTTCTAACTAAATTCTGATACAGAAAGAATGGGTATTTTTGTTTCTTTTTTTCCTAGGTGTTTTTAATTCTAGAGTTTTCTAAAAACAAAATTACAACAATAACAGCTCTGATGGTAACCTTACTTACCAGCTTTACAGATTTTATTGGCATAGGAATTGGAAAAGTCTTTCAAAGCTCTGCTTCTACAACAGAGAGGTTAATTGTAGTGCAGATAAAACACACTATAGCTCAACCTCCTTTAGCTGTTCTAGACGCAGTGAAAGTTGCCGTCATAAGACCAAAGTACAACCATATTCTTCCTCTTGATTTTTTCATGGAAGTGACTGAGTTAGGCTCGTATGTATTGCTGTTTTCTTTCTGTTGTGAGATTAGCGTTAGGAAAAAACAGCAATTCTTTACACCTCTAGACATTTCCCTCCAGTATAAAAATTCAGAGGAGATTCCAGAGGAACTCGGAGAAGGAGCCTTCTGCAAATATCTGGTATAGAGAAGAGTAGTTACGTTAAATGAAACAATAAGCACATTTATTTTACATGTTTTTATTTTGTGTGTTTGAAAAAGGTGCCAAATGTGAAATTGAAAAAAAAAGTCCTAATTGCAATAAAGTATAAATAACTGAATTAATAAACAGAACTCTAATATGAGTGTGTCCTTAAATTTATTTAAGGCAATAGGTTCCAGATCTGGAAAAAGGTAAAAGGTACTATTTCAAAGAAAGAGGAAGGAGAAAGAGGGAGACAAAGATTGTGTTGCTCATGAGCTGTGAGATGGAAGAAGATATTTTGAAATGTGACATGACCTGACTGCTCCAGGTCTCCACTGTGTTGGATGTGTGCTAGTGCTAACATATTGGCGAAGACCTAAATTAGCAGAAACTTTTGGCTGCATACAAGTGTTTGTTAAGAGTAACTAGCAAAGTGAGGAATGGCCTATGACTCCAGCAAGGTGGTTCAGTGGGCAGTATGAAACATGGATTGCAGGACAAAGCAGTCTGCCTGGGTTATATGCCACAAGATTAGCTGTATTCCCAATTAGGCCTGATTACTCAGAAAGGTTTGATATTTCTAAACTGCGAGCTAGGTGCCCCTACATGAAGAGAAAAACCTGTAATTACATTTTTAAAGTAAAGGACACTGAATATTTGTAGTTATTCTTCAGAAATACACTATTGTATGTTATGTGTTTTCTTTATCTTAACTAGCTAATTTCAGAGGAAACATGCTGCTCCTATTGTTTGATTTTTTTTTCCTTTTTTAAAATATAATGCAACGGGAAAAGTAGTGTTTCCCTCTGACTAGTTATCCTTATTAGGAATTCTATTTGTCTTGAAATCTATAATTTTAATATTTAATATTGTTCCATAATTAAATAACATCATCCTGCCTAACAGGCTGAGTAAACAGGCAATGGTTTCAGTTTTCAAAATTTGCTTGGATAGTGTCTTCATGTCAATGGGCACTTGCTCAAATTAAGTCCTCTGCAAATTAAAGTCTGAACCTTACCTTAAAAGATGATACCCCTAAAGCATATGCCCTCTTCTCAGTGGCAGTTATCTGCTAAAGGAGCAGCTTTACTTCCATGAACTTCTGTACATGAACTCAAGAATCCAGATTTTATTTTCATTTTCTGTTGCAGAAAGAGAGAGGCATTAGATATTTACTTTTGCACTCTCATCTACTTTTTGTCTTTGATCTGCAAAGCTAAGAAATCGTTATAGTTGAGTTTCTTGCACAGCTTATCTCTGTTCTAAGTATGTGCACAATATAAATATTAAGCAGAAGTTCGGAAAATCTTTTATGATATCTCTGTAAATACCACAACTAGCTGTCAGCATAATGTGCAATATTTCTAAGCTGTAAATATCATACAGTTCTAAAGGTGATAATTTATTAATCATCACAGCACTCTGTGAAACAGTGAAATAAGTTATTAGACGTCAATTTTAAATGTTGAAAATGAGATGAAACACAGATGAAATTAATTAATGAATTAATTATAAATGAAAAAATAATGTAAACCAGACAGAATTAGAACTCATTTCTGTAGACTGTCTCCTTTGCATTCTCTAATTTATATTTCACTTTTAGAATCCCTTATCCTGTGTTTTCAGACATATTTACTGATACTTACAATTCACTGATTGTTTTGAATTTGCCCTCATGAAAATTTTCATTTCTCTGTTTTGCAAGTTCTCTGTCTCCTGGGTGCAGCCATAACATGCAAATACACATTTTAAAATGAATCTATTTGTCTTACATTTTCTCATGTATGATTTTTCTCAGGGGTTACATTTCTTCACAATTAAAATGCATGCTTCATTGCCTTTCTCAGTTTTAGTAATTATAAATTCTGCTGAGTATAAAGTGTTGCTAAGATATGTTCATATAGCAAAAGCAGCCAAGTCTAAACACAGAAAGGTGTAGCATATTATTCAGATCCTCACCACTAGCTCATCTAAAGATAATGGTGTTTTTTTCTCTATCATTAAATAACACTATTGTCAGTTGAGGCTTGGTAAATTTTACAGTCTGAGAGTATACATTCCAGGGAATTTAGGTAAAAGAGCAAGTCTAAAAGAAGACATTGCTGTATATAAAACAGGCATGTTTCTTCATTGTTCAATAAAAGTTCATCTAAAATTATTATCACTTCAGTGGAAAGTTATGCCTAGCTTTAAGCATCTAGGTGAGTTTTGTCAGATGCTGCCCATGTAATACTTTTGCAGTTTCCTGGTTCATAGCTTTCATATTTTTCGTTGGTCTTTTATATTAGGCTGACCTTTCCACTAGGCAAACTGTTCCACCACACATCTTGCGTCCATGAATTTCCTGGATTTAAATGTCAGGAAAATGCCATATTATTTCCATAGGATTGAATCTTTTTAATTTCATTTTATTAAAGACAAGATCATGTCATTATTACTGAAATAGTACACAAATTTTTTCAACTTGTGGGTTTATTGCTGCTATTCACCATCTTTCTCCGCCAGTGTGAATAACATAAGTGCATGTACAGGGTGTTGCAGGACTGAGTTTGAAAAAACCAATGAATTTAGGCAAGATGATCTTTTAATTTTTTTTTGTTTTTTTACTGTTAGATGATGCAGTTAATCAGATTTTATTTTTATGAAAAACATTGTGCCTATAATCACACAACATTTTAACACTGCTGTGTGACATGCAATGGTTATATTAATAAATTACCATAATAATTGTATAAATTAATTTTATGTTTCCACAAATTTAAATAGTATTTGTAGAAGAGTCTGTTCCAAGAAGGGCTCATTGCAGAATTACAATGGAGTTTAAAAGACTAATCACACACTGAAAACTGCATAGGTTCTATTAAAATGTATGTGGCTGTTCAGCTCAAGGCAACGGCCCACAGAAGGATTCTTGAAGGTTCAAGATGAACCTGCTACGACAGGTTCGTTTATGAATACCAAGTGAAAGATTAGCTGAGATGATAAGGAAGGCGTTATGACTAGAAAGGAAGAACGCTGAATGAGTTTTTTAGTATGTCAGCTGACACTGAAACAAATGGGCATGATGTTTGCATGGCACTGAAAAAATCCCATGCTGTGCTTTAAAGATAAAGCTAAGAAAGCTCTTAGAAAACAAATCTGGTTTTTTGTATAATTTACCCAAAAGGATATGTTGCCCATTTTGCTTATTAAACTAGATATTAGTTTTTTATCTCAGTCTAATCATGAAATTGTGAGACTTCCAATATTCCTAATTCTTATTAGATGATCATGGCTAGGCTTCGCGAACGAAGATTTGTGAAGGACTCTACCCACGCTTGCTACAAGCGCGCTGCCCGTTGGTCGCGGTTAACCAACCGGGTGAGGAGTGGAGATGAGCTTTGTTTAGGCCACCTTTTCTAGGCCCCTCTCCGTGTGGAGCAAGCAGTGCTCTCCTTGAAAAAGGCTGCTTGGTCATTCAGGATGCTGCCGAATGAGACTGTCATCTCCAGGGTCAGTCTCAGGCGACCAAAGTCCTGAACTGCCTGCATGCAGGGTTGGGTCTGCGGCTTCCAGTGCACCTTTCACCTGCCGTTTCAACCCTTGCCTGTCGCTACAGGTCTTTGCTAACGCGGGTATAGCCTTCAAGCCTGCGCAGTGGATTTTTTAGGTGAGGCACAGTGTGCGCAGAACCGTTCCCACCCTTTACTCCCAAGGTTCATCTGCCAGGGCCTAGCAAGCTTGGACGGTGATTAGATGATTTACAGATTTGTCAAAACCAAATAATTTAAATAAGAACAATTTAAATAGAAATTCTGATTAGAGGTAGTAAGACTCAGACTAAGATGATAAAACTGGTTTCTTCTGTTTGTGTCTAAGAAGGAGATTCTTTCAGAGTTAAGATCTATCTGGTATCACATTCATATATCATCATTACTATCAGTGAGTGGGACTGCATCTGTTTACACAAATGGAATCTGAGCAATTAGAGTTCTCAGATTTAAAAATAAATACTGCGTTC
Organism: Cephalopterus ornatus; assembly: GCA_013396775.1. Lineage (NCBI taxonomy): Eukaryota > Metazoa > Chordata > Aves > Passeriformes > Cotingidae > Cephalopterus > Cephalopterus ornatus. The sequence continues at coordinate 101,057 of VZRE01010482.1, read as the reverse complement.
TGGTATTTTCTGTTTCTATCACTGCACAAAATTTCTACTACAGCAGAGCAATACCATGCTCACTTTACATGAGTAAAGTCAAAAATATGCAAGGATAAACCAATCTTTTTGATATTCATCTGTTTTAATGGCTAAAGCACAGATAATATGCAAAGAAATGTGAAACTATAACAACAAGGAGGGGATTAAGAGACCTAAAATAGCAGCGTGCATTTTTCTGAATACTGTGTTATTACACCTTAAACGTTTCCCAAAGGTAAGATATTGTTTTAAAAGAGTTTTTAAAGGCATTTAAAAAATTCCAAGGGATAGAAATTAAACTATATTTGCATGTACTCACTTGAGCAGAAAATTGTTGTGACATCAAAATTACTTGTTACTTTTTAAATCTGTGTACATATCGGTCATAGATAAACTGTCTTATATATGTACATAAATTAAATTTATTATGTATATTTGATTGATGTACATAGTCTATTTATTTAACCACATTCACCTTTCCAGTTATATGCAATAAATTGTGCATTCACTGGAAATACTTGATGGAATGCTGTTTGGTTTCTGTGTGAGTTATGATTTCCAGTTTCCAACTACAAGCTGATATTGAATTGTGCATTGGTGGAATGAAGCATTCTTGAGTTAATAAGACAATATATAAAATATGAAATGACTTTGGGCAAAGCAGTTGTGTTTGGAAATAATATTATCTTTGCCCACCTTGAAGCCTTACTTTTCTATTGATGTACCTTATACTGTAGGTGGTGAATCACTATAGATACCATGTTGGCAACACATGTGCCACTAGAATTCGGAACAAACTTCATGACCTTTTTGATCTTCGTAACAGCTGAGCTCTCCTGAGACAATTGAGTGTGTTTGAAATACAATATAAATCCCAGCATTTTTTCCTGTCCTTCTGTATGTGTATATAGTTTTTCATTCCTGGAAAAATATATTCAAATGCAAAGAGCTCCTATAAATTGCTTGTGTGCCCAAGATTTTCAGAAACTAGTTACATATCTGTAAAATTGACACTGATATCCTTAAAATATTATCATTGTAACACTGACACTGGCTTTTGTTTTGACAGTTAAGTACTCAAACAATTTTGTAGATCTGGACTCCTGTTTCTATCCACTTTTATTATCCTTAGAAATAAAATCATGAGATGTTAATAGAAAAGGAATGAAGCAGATGAATGTATGGGAAAAGTGCTGGATCAGACATGTGAAAGGTGATAATTGTATCTTTGGGGAAGAAAGACCTTGTTTGGATTCCAGTACAACAACTTGGGAAAAAAAATCTCAAGAAAATGGTACGTACAATCAATTGGTAGAAAGTTAAAGAAAATTATCTGACTTTAACAATGTCTCACTCCACATATCAATGCAAAGTTATTTGCAAACTGCATAATTAGTACACTTGGGGCCAGGATTTAAAGTATGCAGGAGCACACTCAAATTGATCTCACTATTGTCCTCAAATCCTTCCATAATTTTAGAAGAAAGTGATAGAAATATGGATTAGTTCTGGAAATATACTTTTACAAAGAATTAAACATTTTGAATATTTTAATTATATCTCTGTTTACCTATGTATAGAATTAACTTTTATGCTGGAACAGAACTCATCTTCTGTAAGTATTAGCAGAGGGATACATAAAGGCTCGAAAATATCTTTACTTCCAAAGTCTTTGCATATGAATGTTTAAAAAGATTACTACCTTTCCAATAGTTACTTAGCTCTGAGTGCATTAACTACAATGGATTGTTGGAGTTGATTTCTTTCCTCAGGGAGGAGATGGGGGAGGGGGAGTGTGTGTTGACTTTACCTACCTCATAGTCTTCTGTATGTCTAGGAAGGCTGCTAAATCTATATCACTAGCAAGGTGAGTTTTCATTCTGTCTCTCTCATTTGTAGTTGTTAAGGTATATGCACTGCTGCCTTTTTAATATTCTGTTTGACTTTTCTTGGCAAGGACAAAGTTACAATTCTGTTGCAGGAAACCCTTTGGGGAAAACAAACTCAACAAACCTGATGAAATCTTTTAAGTGTTCTGCAGTGCAACAATCAACAAAGTAACCAAGACCCTGTTGCTCATTCGTATTAGCACCCCCTATTATTTTAAAAAATAAAAATACGTATTTTACTACCTAGAGCCATTTTTACTGCCAAGTGGGGACGGGGTTGGGATACAATAATCTCAGTGTACTCATGTACTAGAGCTGGCTGGTTGTGAACACTACGAGCTCTATAAAAACTAAAGAGTTCAAATAGATATAAATGACTCTGAAGCTGGTGAATGTTGCTTCAATGAAAAACAAGTCAATCATCTAAATGATGTAAGAATTTAGTAATTCAAACAATTTATGTGATTCCAGAAATATTGTCCTGTTTTTCCCTTCTTCTGTAAGACAAAAGCAAGCCAAGTGGTTTAAGCTTCTGCAAAGGACTGAAAACTTCTGAGCTGACCTTTCCTTTTGTAAAGTGAACAAATTCTGCTGGTGTTGTTTGGAAGAAAATTACATATAATTATCTCTTGAATTTAATTTATGATTATTAAAGTTTGCCCACTCATCTATAAAGTGACTTATATTTGTTACATTTTTTGTTACATTGATTTGTTACATTAAAAGAAAAAAAAAATCAAAATTTTGGTAACTTTTCTAAGAGAAACAAGCAAACAAACCCCAAACAATTGAAAAGATTTTAAAAGGTTTGCAATTAAATCTTCCTTCTATCTTTTTCACCTCCTTGCTTTTCATTTACTTATTTCAGTGATCTAAACATAAGATTCTGAACATTTTTGAAATGTTCACACTTCACAGTTATGGGAACTTCCTAGTCACCTAGGAAAGTGTGTGAATATTTCAGGGGGCTAAGAAATGCTGATTTAAAAGGAATATATGAATACATGAGTGACTGAATAAAGCCAAATCTTATAATAAAGTTTCAGGAGACTCACTCAAAGCTTGCTCAAGTCAACATAAAGAAGTTAAACATGCATAAAGGTAGGCCAAAATTTGCTGAATCTTCTACTGTTCCATTTTCAATGATGTGAAATCTAATTATTACATAAAATTCACAATTTTTGTTCTAAACAAGGACAATTACATTACCATCTTACTGCTTTTCATGCAAAAAATAAAATATCCTCATAGACCCGTTATAACACTATAAAAAGGTTGAAAAAAATTTAAAAATGTAGTCAAATTTGAAAATTTATCAACTATAAGAAAAAAATCTTATATTTAGCATTTTTCTCTATTTTGGAGAGTGAATGGATGTACATTAAAATATGTTAGTATAATCAAGTCCATTACTTTAACTTAATAAAATCAGCATTTGTTTTACTTTTGGTGGCAGCTGAGTCCTCACAGTGTTCAATGTAGCTATAGATGATGACTTTGTCCATTCTTTAAGCGTAAACTGTTACATTAATAATGAGAAGTTGTTTCAGGAGCATTTGTAATTCTTTCTCACACTTCTAGTCAAACTATTATACAATATACTTATGTTAATTGTGATTGTGAGTAAAATCATTTATAGTGAAAAACAATAACAGCAAAAGACATAATCACAAAATATTCTTTTAGTTCATAAAACTGATTTTGCTACTTCTGCTTGATGCTTGATGTTGAATTAATGCAAAGAGATGGAGGAAAAAACGTCATCCTACAAATTTAAGCTGATCATAAAGCAAATGTTTATTTTTTCTGTAAGAAAGAGTTCTCTGAGAGCAGAAAAGATCAGTATATTGAAACAAGATGATCTGCTACTGAGACAAACTTATTTTCACAGGTACTACATAAACAGTGGAGCTACTTTATTTAAAGTCTGCTTCTCCATGACATTTCTTAATTAATAATGTTCATTTAATTAATTTAATTAATTACACTAAATTTTTTTGTCGTCTTGTTTACATCTTTGAAATCCACTAAAAGCATAAGCCAGCATGAGAGATACTGTGTGATGTTGTACGAATTATAATATATTCAGACATCATCTGTCTGTATAGATATATATCACAGAATCACAGAATGGATAAGGTTGAAAGCAAACAGAATGGGTCATCCAGTCCAACCTCCCTGCTCAAGCAGGGTCACCCTAAAACACATGGTACAGGATTGCATCCAGACAGTTCTTGAATATCTTCAGTGAGGGAGACTTCACAACCTCTCTGGGCAATCTGTTCCAGTGCTCTGTCACCCGCACAGTAAAAAAGTTCTTCCACATGTTCAGGTGGACATTCCTGTGCATCAGTTTCTGCCCACTGCCTCTTGTCCTGTTGCTTGACACCACAGAGAAGAGCCTGACTCCATCCTCTGGACACCCTCTCTTCAGATATATATATGTATAATGCAAAATATATATAAATATATTATGCATATGTATGTCTACAAATAATTGTATCTGCCTATTTATCTATATATCTGGCTATGATTCTACCTATTTATTGTGAGATTCCTGAACAGCAATCGCATCGAGGAATTTCCTTCTTTAATGTAAACCTTTAACAAAAGGAAAATTTCTTCAAGGAATAAAGAAGAGTTTTTAGGAAGTTTAAAAGTTTGTTGCAAATGACCTTTCCCAAAGCAAGGTTAGTTGTTTTTTCCCACAAACTAGTAATTTTTTTACTTCAATTTCAGACATTGAGGGTGAAGGAGAGAAGCAGAACAAATAAAAAACCCTACACCCAAATTTGATAATATCACACTATACTTTTGAAAGTATTTAGTATTTCTAAGCAGAATTATTAGAATAAAATGCCAATACTAATAACAGTGTCAACATTATATCTGCATCTAATTTTATAATTTTTTCAGCTCTTCAAGATATGGTTTCCTGGCTAAGTTCTAGATATAAAGAAGCATTAATTGAGTTTAGAAAAGATTACTTGGTCTTATATAGCACTGTACAACCCTGTAATGAAACTAATGTTTTCAGAAAAAAAATACAGAAATCTTGACTTTTTTTTTCAGTAAAGGTAGGTCTCTTTTTAAATGCTACTGAAAAAAAAAAAAAAAGAAGAAAGAAGAAAACACAACAGCCATATCTGTATGTCTGAGTAGCACTCTCTATTAAAATGATCAGATTTTATCATTGTCTTCTTAAGTTTCAGCCTACTTTTGGTGTCAACCTGTGACTGAATATTCCAGGCAACAGCTTCAATATGTGATAAAAAGGGTTTCAGGATTCCATCCATTTCTAGTATGCTTTAAAGATGATCTTTGTTTCCTAAAAAAAGTTACTAATAATAATGATAGTATCTAATTCGTCCACTCTCTAAACAAATAACTGGGTTTAGAAAGAAATTAAAAATATTATTAATTTCCTTCTCCAGTCCCCCCCAAAAAAAGGTACTTAATATTTTCTTTGTTTCAGTTTGTTGGTTTTGAGCTGATGCAGAAAGGGGTATGCTGACAATTCAATTTTGATACTCATTACATGGTTTAGTAACCTAGATTTTGTTTATTCAAGTTCTTCCTATTTTCAGAAAGCTGTGGCAAACCTCAAAAGCCAGTTCTAGAAGTCTTTAAGCAACTTCTAATTATCAAAGACAAGGATTTTAAAGATTCATGCACTTGATTAGTTGGGATTATTGGCATAACTGGAGAGAACTTGACAAACTTCAGTTTTAAGCTGAAGACATTTAATGCCAAATGATTTATTTTTATTTTTCTTATTCTACTACAGAGCAATGAGCTGAAAATTGTATGCAGTCTCATTTGAGTCTGCACATGAATCTTGAAACTTATCCTCCCTTGAACTTCAATAGGTGCTCTAATAACAGCTGTAAAGAATAAATTAAACTTGAGCTTTCTGCTCAGCCTTTGATATTTCTCTATAGTAATTTTTTTATGTGATCCCAGCTTTCAATTCCTTCTACTTCGGAGAATCCATCCTGCTCACTGGTTCCTGAAAATAACAACATCTACTTGCTTACCCTAAGACAACTTTTCTGAGTTTATAAACTGATACTGATTCAAGAAACTATCATGTATACAGAAAGTGAAACAAATTGTTAGGTTGAGGATCTTTCATTTTTCCCATTTAACTGCAGAGATTTTTCTGTAGCGCCCTGTAAATTTCTGTAGTATTTTGGCACTTTTTTTCTCCATTTTTTATTTTTTTTTAACTGGAATACATATTTATATTTCCTGTATACCTTTGATCCTAGACATACCAGAATTTACTCCAAATTACTCTGGGTGAAAGAAAGAAACAAACCAACCATGCTAAAGAAAGCCATGACTGTTGTTGTCCTTTTTTTGGCACTGTGGTAGGCTTCTGCCCCTCCTGCCTTTTAGAGTGGAATGCAGTTACTGAAATATAAGTGCTCATTGTCATTTGAGTTTCCCTTGGAGGAAATCTGAGATATCTGTGGGGACTAGCATGGATGACCTAGGATCTATGGGTGACTATACCTCTGGAGAAGCAGGTAGAGGTCAGCTAAAATTCTCTAGAACACGTGAGGTAATACTAGATATCCATGTGTATAAATATCAATACCAAAATAGATGCCTATAAGGTAACTGGTTACATCAGAAGCCATCCATTCTTCTTTTATAAAAAGGGTGAAAAAATGGTACCTTTACATCAGGATGTTCCCATCTCAAATATCTAAACTGATTTCAATTTGTAAGTCAAAACAGTAATTCAAAATTGCAATTCAAAAGATTGTAATTCAAAACTTGTTTGTTGACTTCCTCCTTAAACTGAAAGAATTTTCTGTGCAATGCAATCAGAGAACTTTCCTCATGAGAAGCTGGAGCCCAAGTTCAATTGTCCACAAACAATTACTTAGAAATGGCCAAGATTACCTCAGAGGTGACATATATAACAGATGGTCTGTGAAAGACACATGCGGTTCTGGAGTAGTAGCTGGAGGCCAACTAGAATATGATATGGCATCCCAAACTGCATTATATAGCTTTATGTGGGGATGTGAACTGAGTCTTTAGATATGCAAGCTAGTCATCTCCTGCCAGCTTAATAGTCAGAAGAGGACATACACAGCTTCTCATCAAAGCTCATGCGATCTATTTTAGATGTCTTCTTTAAAGTAAGGTAAGTCCCACTCCTAACAAAGAGCTGCTTAGTGGCACCAAAATCTTGTTGATCTTTTGAAGGGCTAAATATTTGGCCAAGAAAACATGTAGACAAGTATCTAATTTTTAAGCTCATAATGTTTAAAATTAAGTTAAACAATTGCTCAAGGACATTTACTGGATTCTGAATAGGCTGAATGGCTTACAGGGCTTATACTAAAAATAGGATTTCATTAAAGAAGGGGCAGAGGGGAGGGAAAAGAAACCAGGAAAGAACGGAAGAGCACTGCTTAATTTCTTTGTCAAATCAGAAAAAAAAGAATGTGATGCATTTAGTTCTTTGCTAGGACTGACATTTGGTTTCATCTGACTTTAAGGCCAACAATTTTGAGACACTAATGACTTCAGATTCTGATCTAAACATTGAGTAAGATGACTCTACAGCTGTTAGCCAGGAGAATGCCATTTTGGGGTAGATACACTTTTCGCGCTGAGAAATTTTGAAAGGTAGAAGGTCAAGGGAATACAGTATGTTCTCATTTTGTGTGTCAGAAAATTTTATAGTCATATGAGATTCATTTTTTTGTTCCACTGGAAATTTATAGAACTTAATTAATGAAAACTATGTGTTCAGACAGAACAATGTAAAAATAACATGAGCAATACTTTGTCTCTTCAGCTACGCAGCTGAATTTACTGGGAGGTATTTTCAGTAGGTTAATTGGTAAAACTGAGAGACGTGTTCCCTAATACATAACACAGAAGCTATTAAAGAGTAATTTATACAGTAATTATATCTCCAGCTGTGACATAATCTTACTCTCTCCTACTTATGATACTTACTGGTATGATTGGCTAACCAAAGTACTGTCATACACATTCCTGTTACAGTTTCCTAATTAGAGCTTCCATGTTGGCATAACTCGATAAGAAGGAGAAATGAAAACAACAATAGAAGCAACTTGCAACCATCCAAATTCCCTCTCACATCTGGTTTGGCAGTATTTTGAAACTCTGCCAAAATTGGAATGATTAAATAGTATTATAAATCTCTGTCTGTTGAGATATATGAATATACTCTACCACTTCAACACATTTTGGTCTGTTATAAAGTATTTCTGTCATTCTTTATCATCACTGTGAGAAAAATAATGTTGCCATGCACACAAACTTTATAAACTTCTGTAGGGATTCTATCTAAAGGAATTTGTAATCTTTACCTGCAATTACCTTTTACTGAAAGGCTTCAAAAGACTTACACATATGCTCATTTATTTATTTAGTAAGTTAGTTGTGCCTCACAAGTAATCCTGAAGCACTTATAATGCTCTGTAAATTACATAATTTTCTGTAACAATTTCAATTAAAAGACAGTAATGGAATCAGATTTTTCCATAACGATTTTTCAATTAATTTTCTCATGCTATACAGTCATAGAATATAGGTGGTATGGTTTCCTAACATTTTATATTATTGGAAATATAAACCTAAACAAAACCAGAAAATTCTAATTAAAAAAAAAAACACAAACAAAAGAACCCTGTTCAGACATTGTGTCCCCATAAATCCCTATTATTTCAAAAGGGAAAAGAGGGATCTTTTCACTAATAAGTGTTGCTGTATATTCTTAGGTTATATAAATTTCTTCAATAAGATATAATTTTTTTAAAAAATTATCTTATTTACTCCTATTTACTCTTGTTCTCTCATGTTTTTTCATGAATCTAAATGGATCCCTAAAGATCTAAACAAAGAAAGATTGCTTTATATAATTTAAAGAATGTAACACAGTCGTTTCTTGAGAAAAATCATGAAAAAGTGATCAGTGAATCACAAGGCTTGAGACAAAAAAAGTTGCTGGCTAATAGGTGCTTCAAAGATATTGTTCTGTGTACCTCTAGGATTTAATTCCAGGAATGTGTACAAGTTAAAAGTCTCAGAAAACTTAAACCACCAACAATAGATATTTATTCTTGTCATCAACAATAGTTTTTTGATCAAATAAGTCTTTCTTTTCAATCTTTTTTGTTTTTCTCTCATAAATAAACTTTGGTTTTGCATTCTTTCACTGCAAAGAAAAGAACATTAATTGCTTTCATTTTTAAAGGTGATTCTCCCTTTTTCTTCAAGTTAGGTTCAGAATAAAAGAGAAACAGAGCAGCACATTTCAAATGGGCAGTGGACTTAATTCTGTCTTTGAATCATTTCTTCCAGTGAAAAGCATTTGCCTTTCAAATCTGGTTGGTGGGTTTTAGCACTGAGATTGGAGTCCTTTCCTAAGTGTCATCGGCAGATTTTCTTGCTTAGATAACATAGGATATAGGAAATCAAATCTGTTATGTCTAGTTACACTTGACCTTTTTGTGTATATATGAGGAGAGAGCAATTTAAAGCACTCTCTTTGGACTTTATCATTACATTTCCTAGCCCAGTCCCTCTTTGAAGAAGTTATTAGTCTGATTACAGCCTTGCCTTTATTAAGCACTTCTTTACAGTGCTCATTTTAGAACTATTTTGTAAAAAGTAATGAAAAGCCTTTTTCCGCCCTCTCTTTTAATATATCGGAAATTAGTTTGGACTAATAGCTTTCTTTTGTTCTGTAACTGGAGCGTTTGATGTATTTGTGATTCCATTGCTTATTGTGTTTTAATATTCCATGGGCTTAGTGTCAAAGTTTATGTAAAGGGTTTTAGGCTACTCCTATGATTCATGAGTCCCTTTAAGACTTGTGAAGAAAGGTGAACTTACTTGGCAATCGCAAATAAGCTTCATGACTTTGATGGACTTACTGGTCTGAATTAGCAAAAGTTCACTCAGGGTTTTTTCCAAGTGAAATTTTATTATGCTTTATAGGTGATGTATTTTTGCACTCCTACATAGGAAAAAAAAAACCAAAACCAAACAAAAACAACACAGACACACAACAAACAAACAAACAAAAACAAACCACCAAATAAAAAATTAAAAAAGACCAAAAAATAAAAACAAAACAAAACAAAACAAGGCGGAAAATTGTTTCCAGGGTTTTACAACAGGGTGAGTTGTATGTGCTTTGTGCAGTCGAAGGAGACCGTTTGAGTTCCAGGGACGTATCCCAGGGACTGCGGAGGAGCCGGCGCGGTCTCACGCTGACCCCTGCCGGCTGCGCGCCCCCGCCGGAGCATGCACAGAGCTTGGGAAATGTCCAGCATTTGTTTCTTGAGTTTGCACAGAAAGAAAGGATAGATATTAGGTCTCATATTGACACATGGCTAACAAATAGTTGAAATAAGCCGATGTGACAAAGTAGTTTGATCACAAAGTCAAAGCATATAATTGCGCTTAAAAAACCCATATGAAATAGCCTGTGACTTTGTTCAATGAATGTACAAAAGGCTTTGGAACAGCAATTTGCAGTGTTCTAAACTGACTGGTGGATAATTATATACCAACAATTAAATACAGAAACAAAGCAATTCTGTTCTTATGCCATTCTCTTTATTCCTGTTTTCTGGACCATCAAATCCATTAAGAAAATATTACTTCAATGCTAACAAAAATATTATATGTCAAAAAGTTACAGTCTTTTCCTTATTTACTAACAGCCACAAACATTCCTCTGAATCTGTTTCTGTCTGCTACTCCGGCTTTAATGCTCGGTGAAACTACAGGAGGCAGGTGTGTTTTAATTTACTGATCCTGGAGATCTCATTTAAGGCTATGAGGAATCTCAAGTCACTCTCTTCACTTACAGGAAAATCTGAGCAAAGACCACCACTGACCTTGAAAAAAGAAATGAAGGAGAAAATTATATCTCCCCTAGCCTTTGCTAGCTTTCTGGAAAATTTTAAAATTCACCCTACTAGAAGAGTTATATACCTTTCAGGAACAAATGTTATACAGAAGAAAAGTAATTGAAATGGATCACTGAATCTTAAGCTATTAATGAAAGGGCAACAAGGTGTCTGGGATGGGAAAAAAAAGGTATGATTAAAACATGAAATAAGGAAATTGAGAAATATTAGAATAATCCTTATGAAACCAGTGTTCTCAGTGTTCTTAAGGAAATTTTGTTTTAGTTTTATGGTTTTGTTTTGGTTTTGTTTGGGGTTTTTTTCCCCAATTTTGTAATTTTTCTTATTCTTAGAAGAAGTCACCTGGCTTTTACCTTCCCTTCCCTTCCCTTCCCTTCCCTTCCCTTCCCTTCCCTTCCCTTCCTTCCCCCTTCCTATTTTATTCCTCCTGGGCTTTTAATGCACTGAAATCTAAAACTACTAACTATCAAATTTTAAAAAGAAGGTTAAATGGAAGTGGATATTTATTCAGTTTTTCTCAGTTTCAAGTCAGGAAATAAACTCTATATGTGTGTGTGTTTAAGTGAAATCAAGTCCTACATGAATGGCTTGCTATTGACCTTATATCTATAGAATCCTCAGAACTTCTTTGCCAGTACAATGGTTATTATTTGTAGGTAAACAGAGCACAGCTGACTATGGAGAGAAAAGACAGCACCTGTATGAAGATACACTACTGGAATTCAGAAATACCAGCTGAATAAAACTTGAAGCTTTTCGAAAAAAAGATAGGGAACAATGTGTCAGGATGAATTTCTGAAAGCAGGAAAGTTTGATGTGTGCGTTGTAAGAAAGAAAAGATATCTACTTTTCAAAAAACACTGAGAGTGACTATCAAGTGTTTTATTTGTTTGAATTCATGTGAAAGTCATTTTCAAACTGAGAACATTCTGAAGGATGCCTATTGAGTTATGTAGTCCATGCCTGTGATGTTGTTAACATGTTACTAGGAGCTACAGATATTTGAATTATTTACCCTATTTTATTTCTTAACAATGTAAATAAAAAATAATTGCATAGAATTTGAAATCTTCCCTATATGAGAAAGAGCTTTAGGAGTACTTGTTCATATTTGAGATTCAGGCTCTATGTTTTCATGTAACAATGTAAAAATATGTCCTTTAACACTTTCTATGATGACAACAAGCCCAGCACTACAGATGAGGCAACTTCAATCCCAACCTAACCCGAACAGCTAACATTGCTGGTAAAAAACGCCATAACTGTAATTTTTTATTTATAATCTACTACCCGTGTTTGCAACCGAAATTACTAGAAGATATATCCTAAATGGCACAATCGAGTGCCATTAGTTAGAGAAAGGACTTATACCCCAAGCAGTTTCATGATACCTTTCAAAACCTAATCCCATTTCTTTATTACATAGGAATCTATGCCAATGAATATTTTCCCTTTTCTTCTGAAGAAAGAATGCAAAGTCAACTTTTAATCTCTTTAGAGAAGGCTTATTAATCACTGTGTTTTCAAACATTAAGCTAAATTTTATATGATTTATTTTGATTCCCTTTAAGCAGAGAATTGTCCTGGAATTCTGTGTTTAAAAAGCAACAAACCATATGTAGACTCACAGCTTTAGCTGTGAATAACACTTGACCTTCAATTAGAGGAAGGCTTTGTTTCTCATGGTTTTTTGAAAGTTCAAACCTGGTTTCTGCTGTCTGGCTATCTTTCACAAAACCTTTAAGGGCCAGTTCTAAAAACTTGTTCTTGAGACAAGTACATACAGTTGGATTTTGATCAGAGAAGTAATGAGAGCCTATGCAAGGGATGCATTTTTGTTGTATTTGGTGAATTATAACTCTGCTGAGAGTTTTTTTGGCATGAGAGGTATTCAGGATGAAAGGACAGTCTCTGAATGACAGGAGAAAAGTCAATGGCCCCAAGACAAGTTTATTATCATCATGTACAGTATAATAGTTTCAGAGCAGGATCCCACCAGGACTTCTCAGACTCTTCAGTGAACAGATCACGTAATCAGTCTGTGTCTGGGGAATAACTGATGTTCTTCCAGGAGCAGGTACAGACAAAAGAATGGTAAGGCAAGAATGTCTCTTTTGGGTATCTGAAATATGTGTCTGACTTTTTGACACAATCCCTTAGTGAGCTGCAGAGGAGAAAGACTAAAAGTTATTGGCTCTTGGCTGAGCTTTGCAAGCAGCTGCTTTGTTCTATTCAACTGTAGCTGACTGTTTGCCAATACTGTGAAAGTATTTGTCAGCAAGAATTAAGGACAATGGTTTTCACATTCACCTTGTGATAGGGTAAACACAGAAAGGATTTTGAGATTTTATTGAAGTTGTATACAAGGCACTCTGGACTTGCAGCCAGTACTGACTAGATTACTGCTGTGCAAAAAGTTCTGTTGCTTTTTAACATCTTAATTTGTCTATTCTCAAGTTCCAGACAAGGAACTTGATCCAATAATAACGTTTAAAATGTTATTAAAATGTCCAATAATAACATTTAAAATGTTTTAATTGGCCTACAGTGCCTCGACGTTACTAACAATACTAGCCTATTATGATGCTTTGCTTTGTACTGGCACATTATGCACAAAATTTCTACCAAGAAAAAATAGCTGGAGAAGAGGGAAAAAAGTTTAGTTGAAACAAAGCTGAAAGTATTTTAAAACAAAATTCATGTGAGAGGTCAATCAACATGGAAGAAATGGATCTATACAGTTCCATTAAATCACACAAAAATGGGGAAGAACTGTTTTCCAGGAGTCAGGTAAGACAGCTAAGAAGTAGGACTATTGATATGTAATCTTACTTTAGACATACATTTCTTTTATTTTGTGCTCAATTTACTTAAATTTCTTTCTGTGAAGTGGTTGCAACAGGTGGTGAAAAATACCTTATTGCCAGACTTCAGAAAAGATGGAGAGATTGTCTAACATCCAGATACCATTCCAATTGTAAAGTCTTCAGACAGAATTTACTCCCTTATTTCCTTTTATTCCAGGCCTTTTATTGCCTGGAAAACTTCCACCTCCGCAGCACTGATCCTCAGCTCCTTTTTCTGGCACAATGAGAAGGATCTTCTGTATCTCCTTCAATTTAAATGGGGTCATCATGAGAACACGGCACGAGCTCCCACGAATAATTCTGTACTCACACAATACTCAGATCTATTATCTGGAAAGCCATAATGGGAATCACAGAGAATGGAAATTTTATTAGTCTTTAAATTTTTAGGCAACTGCTTCAGTTCAGAAACACAGTAATTTACATAGGCATAATTTATTTAATCTTGGAACAACAGAAACTGCAGTAGTGTAGCCATGTCAATATCAGTAAATAATTCAGCTAAATTAAGATCCTTATGATGAAACAGCTAGTGTCGAGGACCTGACACGGACAGTGTATGTATTTCAAGGGAATTAATGGTAAGAGGCTCCAGAATGGTTTCCTGAGCTAAAACCTTGTTAACAGCTGACACTACTTTTTACTTTAGGAAGAAATCCAGTTCAAACCCTGAAGACCACCCCACAAGGTCCACACAAGCATGGTTAGCAGGAACGATTGCAAGATTTGCCTCAGAAATGCACTCCTGAGCCAAAACAGTACTCATATAGACTTGTTATATTTTTCAATTCCTACCCTGCATAGGTGGATGATTATTGATTGCTGGAACTAGGTGGAAACTCTCAGATGACCTGGTTTAACTCGTGGCCCATATGACACCTTTATTCAATGTGACATGAGATGTCTAAACCAGGCACAAATCTGAATCACCTAGCCATTAAGATAAACATCTATAGTCTCTATGTAAGCAAGGAAAATTAACATCCTTAGGAAAGTCTTTATGGACTTATCCTGTCAACCTAGCTAGGTTGTTGACAGTTAAGTAACTCTTCTCTCTAACTTGAGACTGCACTTTGTGACAATTGCAATATAGGAAAGAGCAAATGCATATTTTATATAATTTAACCTTTTGATTAAGTCTGATACCTGCATGACTTAATTGACAAAGCCTTCAATTAGAACTGTAAATATTCTAAATTTTGATTGACTGTATAATGCCCTGAATATGCAAGAGTGCATAGCAATATAAAGCATATATCAATAAGTTATGGGAAATATATGGAATTAATGAACAAGAGGTTTAAACCCTCTAAATTCCAAAATTTGTATAATTTACTTTGACTCATGTTTAAATAAAAACTAATCAAGTTAGGACATCATGGATGGGGAGTTTTCAGTGTTTAGTCTTTTAATGCCAATGCCTTTGTATTGTTCTACTGAAGTACAGTTATTAAGGTTGCTCCACAACTTCAGGTGGGTCAGGAAATTAGTTCAGTGTGTTCATAATAAATGTAGTGCTAAATCAACAAGAATCTTAAATTATATTATTTAATTATGATAAAATCTAATAATACATAATTAACTCAATTAATTCACATTTATTTATTGCTGAATTGACACAGGGACATTCTGAATAAACAGATTAAGTACTAAGTAATTATTTTTTATAAACTTTTGCAATTTCCTTAGAGATATGTTTGTTGAGTTTTCTCTTGACTACAGAAAAGTTACTATCTTTAAAATGAGAGGAATTAAAAAAATCTTATTTTATTAATGTAATCATAGTCTGTTTCCTTATGAAGCTGGGTACTTCTCAAGTATCTAACCTCTTGAAAACAGAAAAACGTAACAGCATAGCTAATAAAAGGAAAATATATTTTCAAACACTTTTGTTAGTTTATTCATCCTGCAAATCAATCATCAATGCATAGTTTACCTCACTTTACCCCAGAAATTCATGTAACTAATTTTGCCTCCAGAAACAGGTGATAGAGTGTTTTTAGTTTTGTTTGTCTGTGGGTTTTCTTTTTCCCTCTCTATATGGCTACAACATGCATATGTATTTGGGAATACAGAAAAATGCCTGCCTTTAACTAAGTAGTTTTTTAATGGCTGGGTACAGATTGGGCCCAGAACAACAGCAACAACAAAAAGCAGCACAAAATGGCATTCATTTTACTCAGAACAGAAATTTGTTTTCCTGTTTTACTAGCTTTTGCTTGAAGCAGATTTTCTATTATTTCACCTATTTTCTCTCTCTCTTTTTTTTTTTTTAAATATTCTTCCATTCCAAAAAAGAAAAAAAAGACATCTTCTACTTGGAGGAGGCACATACTTCCAGTCCATTGTGTCTTATGCTTTGGCTTTCTGATCATTACACGTCTGACATTGATTTGAACATTTGGTGCTCCTGAAATACACTCATGCATTTCTTCTTTGCAAAGTCCAGCTAAATGACCTTATCTGTAGTTTCTGTAGGTTGTCACTGCCTTACAGATCTTTGAAAGAATTTATATAGGGCCACATTGACTGGTCAGCAGACAAAAAATAAATAGTTTCTAAGTTACTGCAAAACTGCACTCGAAATCTTGTTTCTGGACAGAGCGAAAGCACACTTTGTATACAGAGCTAATAGCACAGTATTAGAATATTTGGAACTATAGAAACCGGCTTCACCAAGGGCAAATTGTACTTGACTAGTTTTGTGATCTTATACAATGGAGCAACTGCATCAGTGGACAAGGGAAGGGCTATAAATGTCATCTACTTGAACTAATGTAAGGCGTTTGACACAGTCCCACGCAGCCTTTGAGTTTGATAGATGGACTTTTGAATTAATAAGGAACTGGCTGGATGTTCATGTCTAACGAGTTGTAGTCATGGTTCAAGTACCCAAGTGGAAACCACTGAGTGTTGTCCCTCAAGGGTTACTTCAGGGGACAATATTATTTAAGATCTTCATCAATGACAATAGAAGCTGGGATCCAGTGCACCCTCAGCAAGTTTGCAGATGGCACCAAGGTGAGTGATGTAGCTGATACAATAACAGGAAGGGAGGACACCCAGAAGGTCCTTGGCAGGCTTCAGGAATGGTCCCAAGTGAAACTTATGAAGTTTAAGAAGGCAAAGTCCTGCAACTGGAATGAGGAAAACCCCAGTACCAATATGGTATCAGTACAGGACTACTCTAGATTCAGAGCAGTCTTGGAGAGAAGGACTTGGGAATACTGATGAACAAAAAAACAGTCACAAAACAGGAATGTACTTTTGCAGCCCATAAAGCTCATCATATCCTGGGCTGCATGAAAAAAACCATGTTCATCAGGTCAAGGGAGGTGATTCTTCCCCTCTACTCTGCTCTTGTGAAACCTCTCCTGGAGAACTGTGTCCAGATCTGGGGTCTCAAGTACAAGAAATATATGGACCACTTAAAGCAGCTCCTTAGGAGCATCTTAAAAATAATGAGAGGGTTGGAACACCTCCCCTGTGTAGAAAGGCTGAGACTCTTGGAGTTGCTCAACCTAGAAAAGAGAAGGCTCTGGGGAAACTTAACTGTAGCCTTTCAATACTTAAAAGGGTCTTGTAATAAAGATGAAGAAAGACTTTACTAGGCCTGTAATGACAGGACAAAGGGAAAACTAAGAAAGGGTAGCTTTAGTTTGGATATAGGGCTGAAATTTACTGTGAAGAAGGTGCTGGTGTGATTATTAATGAACCCCCAAAAGTAGCAGCCCAGACCAAGACAGACAAGCAACACCAAATTCACACCCCAAATGATCCTCGTTGCCTTTGATGTTATCATGTCATAAATGAGGGTCACACTGTACACTACCAGAGCAAACCTGATCCTTCTACCTACTTTGACAAATATTATTATGAGGAGCGCAAATGGGAATATATACCTGGCTGTGTGCCACACCCATGTGAATAGACCAAGCAACATGGTGGCAAGAGAGTTCTGTATCCCAATACAAAAATGTCTTGATCAAAACTGTGACTCTAACCTCTCTCTCAAGCCCCACATCGGGCACCAAATAATGTGCTGGTTTTAAAAACTCAGTGTGGAAAAGTTAAATTTGCTCGAGCCACTCCCTTACAATAGTAGAGAGGGAAAACAAAGAAAACAAAACTACAAGAGGTTATCCATTAGAGTCACAATTTTACTGAGATAAAAACCCACAAATAACACAATACTGAGAAAATTACTTAACTAACAAACAAAAATGTTTCCTAGCCTGCTACCCCTAGGACAAAACCAAACATGGTGGCTGTTCCCATGCTGCTGGCTCCACATGGCCACTGTGGGAACAAAGGGGCAAAATGGCAGAGGGTCTTCCCCGGCAACCTTTTTACCTCCCCCCAGCACCTCTGGCACAGGAGGTGCTCTGCTCAGCACTCAGGTCAAAACCATCCCAAACAGAGCTGGAAAATTTCAAGTCCAAATGACTTGCAAACTCAGTGCGAAACCTTTGATCTGTTATGAGCAATGGCAATATTGCATTACAGGGCTATATGGCTAGATATTCTCCAGAAACATCTAAAAAAAATGCTTAAAGGAAGGTACATTTCATGAAGTCTTACAATTCTTTACTTAGCGCCCAGCAGCTTATCAGCTTTAGATGTGGTGTAGCTGCATGAAATAAAAAATTATAAATCTACTTTATTTTACAAAGGTTATCCATCACCTAAGAAGGCATGATAAAGACTTTGAGTTTGTCTAGTTTGGGGAAAAACATCATTGCTCTCTACAGCTTCCTGAGAGGAGAAAGTGTAGAGGGAGGTGCTGATCTTTCTCCCCAGTATTCAGTGACAGAACACATGGGATGTCCCAAGCCTGTGTTTAAGACAGCCTTAACAACATGCTTTAGCTTTCTCTCATGCCTAAATTGGGCAAGCAGTTGGACTAGATGATCATTGTAAGTCTCTTCCAACTGAAAACTATTCTATTCTATTCTACTCTACTGTATTCTATTCTATTCTACGCATATATTTTAACATTTCTGAGATCCAGTAACAAGTAGGCATTTGATTTCAGGTTTGTAATTGCAGTCTAGCTAGAATTTACACACTCTATACCCATTTTATTTATCAGGACTCTTCTTGCGCTAAGATTTGATTACTTTGTATTTTAATTCTCTGTTTGCACAATGCAGAAAACAGCACTCCCTTATTTTCTTAAAATATCATGAAGAAAAATTAATCATATTGATGTCTGAAAAGCTGTTCAAGTAGTATGATGAAATAATGAATGAAAATATATAGATGGATATTGAATAATTTAGGACTGCTTCTCTCCTACAAAGTCCTCTCCTCAAGTACTTCTCGCTGTCTGAAGTTATCTCTATTGCCTAGAGATTTAGTACTTAGCTTCCACAACAACTAATAGAAATTGTCGCAACCTGCGGGAATGGAGGGTTGGTTCGCTCCACATAGAGTAGCAAAGGGTTTGCCGGCTAGCTAGCAGGTCACGGCATTTCGCTGAGCTCCGGGCACGATGACGTAGCGGCGCAGGAAAAACACGCGCGCACACAGTACCGGAGATGGTGTGGAGTGAACTCTATTTTCATGGTGGTGGCTGCTTTTATAAGGTTTGCCGTGGAAGGGTCTGGAAGAAAAGCGGAGCTTACCTAACAAGGTAAGACTGGGAGTTACCTGTTTACAAACTTGGGAAGGATAGGTGGAGAAAAGGGAGGCTTTTTCCAAATTTGAAGCAGGGATGGTAACACGGACATATATGGTAACTGAGAGAGATTGTGACCATATAAGGAATGACAATATTAACAGAGCTTAAACCGATTATATACGAACGAATAACAAAGTATTTAACAATTATAATTACATAACTTCTGTCTTAAACTTGTTGTAAAGATCTTCTGTAAAATGAGTTCCCACAAGAAATTATGTCATGCATTTTTCCAGACCAATCCTATTTACAGGTCAAGGGAGGTTCAAAGACAAATGCATCAAATAATTCTCAAAGTTTGCAGAAGTGTTCAGAAAACTGGGACAAGCTCAATGAAGAAAATGTTTCTTGTCAAGCCAACCAATTTGATCACTGAAACTATTTTAGATACTTGATGTCTCAAACTGTTGTAGGAAGGGCTTTGATTGTAAGATAAAGGCTTTCTATCTTGAAGTCTAATGTGTCTTTGAATCTAACCATTCTCAACAACTGAAGCAGTGAAGCTTAAATCAATATGGAGTTTTTTGATATTATAGAATGTGAGGAGAATGAACTGCCAACTAAATGATGTTTGAAGAATACTCTTGTGTTTATCCACACACAACTTTTCTGGCAATGGGGGCCTTGAAAGGGAAAGGGATCCGTCTATGACAGTTGGTAAAGATTTCCCATAATTTTTTAACACATAAGACCAATTCTTTGAATTTCAGCCTTCTCATTCAATTTATGCTGGCACTTTCAGACACCCTTGTGCCTCTGAGACAATATTTTTCTTGATGACTGACATATGGTCTGTTGAAAAGACCAAGATCTCAACTGAAAGTGAATGGTTCCTGAGAGTTATTATGAGACCACTCACCACAATAACTGCTGAGAATTCTAGAAGCCTCGGTTTATTTAAAACAATATTTTTGAAGTTTCTTGGGAGGGAAATCACTAATTTATGGTGTTGAAATGAATTAACTTTATGAATAGAATTAATACATTTCTGGATATTAACAAGT
Organism: Cephalopterus ornatus; assembly: GCA_013396775.1. Taxonomy (NCBI): domain Eukaryota; kingdom Metazoa; phylum Chordata; class Aves; order Passeriformes; family Cotingidae; genus Cephalopterus; species Cephalopterus ornatus. The sequence continues at coordinate 80,657 of VZRE01010482.1, read as the reverse complement.
TCAGAGTTTCCTTGTCTTTTTTTTTACCAGGTTATATGAAGAAAATCTCTTTATTTCCATTCACATAAAAATTACTTCTGTCAGCTTGCAACACATTTGGTAATTTATACCTTTGCTCTTCAAAGAACTATCATGCAATTATTATCAACAGGAAGACTTAGCTGGGGAAAAGTAAGCACCAATTGCTAGTTAGATCTGAAACTGAACCCCTTATTCTGTAATGGTAATTGCAAATGTCTGCTTTCATTCATTTTAATTAGAGTTCCCACAGGCAAAAAAAAATTAATCCAGATAGCTCTTATTACCATACTGCAGTCAAGTCATCAAGCATGCATTCCAGAATTCATTTCATCCTATGAAATGGCAACACAGAATATTTAATTTTTCATGAACTAAAAAATCACTTTAGGTTACATGTACATGCGGTTTAAACATATGTTCAATGAGTAGAAGTAATACTGACAAAATCAACAGTAATTTATGTGGGGTAGCGTGCAAATGTTTATACATGGCTGCAAAAATGTTATCTGGTTCAGATGTGACACTGAGAGAGCCACTTTTTTTATTTTGTGGTAGGAATGAAAGCCCAGGTGGGAAATTCTGCAATCTGATAAGGCGCTGGGTACAAGTAATGAGTCATATTTATCAGGCCAGAGGCAACGTTTCAGAAACTTTAAATCTCTCCAAATGGTACTGGAGACATTGGTGTCAGTAACTGAACTGAGTCTGAAGTATCTAATTTACGGTTATAATCAATGGAGATGTAAGACTCAATTATGCGCTCAAAATTTATGACAATTAAAAGCAATTCAATTTTCCGGAAACGGATATGTTTTTCATACTCAGACACTAAATTCAGTATTCAGGATTTAAAAGAGAAAAAAACCAAAAGTTGGCTACCAATACAGTTGATATGCTGTTTGCTTGTTCACTACAGCAGCTTAAACTACAGATGTTTCAAGAACATGTGTTTGAAGACAGAATTATCTTCATGCACAAGCAGGATATTTAAAAGTCTAACTTCGGGCTTTAAATATCTATGTTTAAGAATTTAAATTCAGGTGTTTCCAATGATATTTTAAAAAAACCCATAACTTATGTGTATGCATAAATTATATAACTATATAACTTACATTTAATAGAAAATAAATATTTTACATTTTATTTCATTTTAACATCCATCTTTTGCTTGTTCATTTATTTCTTACAGACTACTTCTGACATCTAACACCTTTAAAGTCCTTCACCTAGATCAAGCTTGTTTTAAGCATCTTGCAAAGGATGTGATTCTTCACTTGCCATTTTTACTGCAGACAGTACAGAAAAGTTTGAGATATATAATGTGAAGTTTTGTAACAATGGGCTTAGTATTGGGCATCTTCATACTAGGCAAAATGTCTCTATATGTTCCACAGGAAAAGGTGGCACTTGTTTAACAGCCCAAAATATAATTCACAGAACTGCTGACTTTAGAAAGGACGTCTGGAGGTCATCTGGTCCAACCCCCGGCTCAAGTAGGGTCACCAAGAGCTACTTGCCTCAGGCCGTACCCAGACAGCTTTAGAGTATCTGTCTCCAAGGATGGAGACTCCATTACCTCTTTTTTCACTCTCAACTATCATAAAGTGTTTCCTTATATTCAGATGGAGCCTCCCGTGTTTCAGTCTGTGTCCATGAGTTCGTGTCCTACCAAAGGGGATCACTGGAAAGAGCCTCTCTTGATCTTCTTTAGACTCTCCTGTCAGGTATTGATGAGATTCCCATGAACCTTCTCTTCTTCAGACTAAAGAATCCCATCTCTGACAGCCTCTCCTCATGGGAAAGATGCAGGAATTTGCATTTCCTTTTGCTGAACTACATGAGGTTCCTGTCAGCCCATTTTTTTTTTTTTTTACAAAGCTCTCAAAATGGCTTTTATATTGGTGAATTTTTTAAAGAGAGAGTTGCTGGTTTCCCTTTTTAAGTTATTTAATAAGTAAGAGAAAATAATATTAAGAATTGATATAAGCTTTTGTCATCTTTTTGATAACAAAAAAAATCAATTATAGCTTTACCACTTGTCAGTATTGGAGCTACAGAGTATGCCAATACAATCTTCATAACACACTAAAGCATTCTATATATTGTCATTAGATCAACAGAGACATATGTACTGAGTAAATAACAAATAATATAATAAATACATGTGGAATTCAATCATTGCAAATCAGAAGTCTTGAGACCAGCAGAAGAAAATCAATTAAAATGTTGAGGAAGTAGAAGGGGAATGTTTAATGCACAAAAGACATTAAATGATGACATCTATTATTGGCCATGTACTTCCTATCTTGGATTACTTCAGGGTCAGCACAGCACAAGTGATAAGGTGGACGGTGCGACTGAGAGCCAATAAATCACTGAGGTTAGGTAGGACTTATTCAACAGTGCAAAATGGCTCTGAGGAAAAACTTCAGAATGGAAAACAACATTATTGGAAAAGTCATTAATTTGTGACTTAAATCCATAAGACTTGAGTGAAAGAAGACTTGTGTTGAATGCGTAATAGATGTCTCAATTAAAATTCACATGTTGTTTTTGCAAACAATTTAAAACATTTTAAGATCTAGTGAGAATAATAGAAACTGTACAAAGTTTTCAGTGTTCAGTCTTCAGAATATTAATTAACTTCTAGGTATGAGACCTGGGAGGACTTTTCTCCTGTGTTAGACTAAAGAGAACTGTTGGTATTTTCTGTTTTTCACTGCAACATGATGTGATGGGTTAACCATGGCTGGCAGCAAAGTCTCCACCAAGTTGCTCTCACTTTCTTTCCCCAGTAGGACAGGGGAAGGAAATACAATGAAGCAGCTCTTGCACTGAAGCAGCTCTTGTGCTGAGATAAAGACAAGAAGATCCCCTTACCAGCTACAGGCATAGGCAAGACAGAAACAACGAGTAAAAGATTTATTAAATGATTATCAATTAAAAATATAATAAAATAGTGAGAAACAAAACCAGCTCCCTAGTCCACTCCTATCCTTCTTCTCAGGCTCAACTTGACCCCAACTCTTCTAACTCCTACCCCTTGTAATGGATGGGAAATGGGGGTTGTGGTCCATTCATAAAGCTTTGTGACTGCCACTTCTTCTTCATCAGGCTGTACTCCTGCTCCAGCATGGAGTCCCTGCCATGGGATACAGTCCTTCACAAACTCCACTGTGGGTCCTTTCCACAGGGTGCAGTCCTTCAGGAACAGACTGCTCCAGCATGGGTTCCCTACAGTGTCACATGTCCAACCAGGATTCATGCTCCAGCGTGGGCTTCTCTCTCCACAGGTCACAGGTCTTGCCAGGATCCAGCTTCTGCATGGGCTCTCCATGACCTGCAGCTTCCTTCAGGGCACATCTATCTGCTCTGGCATGGGGTCCTGCATGGCCTGCAGGGTGGATATCTACTCCCCTGGGGACCTTCATGGGCTGCAGGGGGACAAACAGCTTCATCACAGTCTTTCTCCAGAGGCTGTAGAGGAATGAGCGCTCTGGCACCCAAAGCACCTCCTTCCTCTCCTTCATTGACCATAGCTGTTTCTCACATATTCTCACTCCTCTCTTTTGACTGCTCTTGCGCAGTGTTTTTTACCCTTTTTTAATATGTTATCATAGAGTTTTGTGTTTTATGAAGAAAAAAAAAGAAATCTAAATTTTAAAAGAAATCTAATTTTTATNTTTTAATATGTTATCATAGAGTTTTGTGTTTTATGAGTCCTTTTAAAAGAAATCTAATTTTTACTTAATTTAGATACTCCCATTTATATTCCTTTCTGAGTTATGCACTGACTATTACAGAATTATTTCCTGACTGCTATACATCAAAGACAATAAGGAAATTGACTGAAAGCCTAGAATTTGTTCTGTTCTGAATTCACTGAGGATTTCCTAAAGAAAATGAATATAGTCATCTTACAGAAGACTCAATAATTCAATGTATACAGTAAAAATAATGAATGTTTGAAGAAAATTGTACCTTGATAGTCTTTACTTGTTATCACTGGTAATTCATCACTCTTATCTCTTCTGTTCTGAACACTCAATGTGCCCTAAATCTCCCTTTCCCTGACAGACTTTTAAGTATTTTTGTATAAATTATAAATGTATCATCCCAATTATGTGTCAAAACAACATTTAAATATAATAGTACAAAGATTTTTATTTTCTTTTATAGCTTAAGCTGGAGTGTAATCATATTGAATACATGTGGAAATTCTTTTTTCTTTCTAAAAATTCTTAAGATGAAACAAAGAATTAAATATTTATTATAGAGTCGTACATTAGTTATGGCTTTTTTTACATAGACAGTATTTCCATTGTGTTTGAAAAGCTTAGCTGTTTGGATGAAAAACTATTAGTATAATTTACATTCTATTTTGAAAGGCAGACAAGACCTTCATTTCCACTTATTTTTATCACAAGGGAAAAGCAAAGCTGCATGGAAAATTATTTTCCTGGCCCATAAAGGTTTTTGAGATTTCAGTTATGCAGGTCAATAATTAAATTTTTTCTTCATCATTTAAACAAAGAAAAATAATAAAGAGTGAGAAATGAGAGAGAAGGATTCCTGAAATAGCCAAGTTCCTATACTCAAGGAAAAGTCTAAATTCAAATCACTGTTTTTAACTGATTGATTTGAATTTGATCAAGCTAATAAGCATGACTCCTTGTGGCCTGTTTTGACAGTTATTCAGTTTCTCCATTTCAAGCTATAGTGGATGCTCCTCAGTTCAAGACGTGCTGGCTCTGCAATCCATTCACCAGGACTGTGTACATATCTATAGCGCGCGCACACACACACACACGTATGTATATATGTATATAAAAATATATATTCTTCCTCAGATTGAGAAAACCTACAGCCAAATCCTTACTCTAAACCTTCCTCTTTACTGCTCAACTATGCTCGCACACCGTTTACATACAGTTTTATCACTTAAAAAGCAAAACTAGAAGAAATACAAAGAAAAGTAGCAGTCTAACACCACCATGTGCATAAGGAATCAGGCTTCTGTGGATTCTGTCTAGGCTATGTATAGGTTTATAGCTCAGGCTTTCTAATGAGAAGTTGCCAGAAATCCCTAACCAGGCTCATGTGCAATTTAGTATTTTGCCTGTTTATGGTATTATTTTTCATTAAAATCGATATGTAAGTTGTATAGATTCTTAGATAAAGATATCTTCTGATTTTAAATAACTCATTTACATGCAAGTAGTACCTGTGTATGTGTGTGTATTTATCCTCATTCTGTCTGCAAATACATATAACTTGTTTCTGATACCTATCGTTCTCTTTTATATCCCGAGGCAACAAACTAATAAATAATCAAAATTATTAACTGTGAAATGAAAAAATACAAGTCATAAAACCAACTCTGAAAACTTGTTTCTGTACGGTGACTTTTCTAATCAAGACCAGAGAGTTCACTGTGTGTCTGAACAGAATTTGTCACACATTAACTAAGATGAACTGAATCTTACCCCATTCTCACAAACTGCACTGTAAAAAAGAGAACCCATTTTCTGAAATTTCCCCATTTAGACAAGGCATATAAAAATTTGAATTTGATTTCTTTTGCAATTAATTTGAATTTGTTTCTCAGTAATGTAGTGATACCATTTAATCATCTAAATAAAAACCTTCTCTTTTTTTTTTTTACAATTCTGAAATTCAGACTTCTCTTGTTGTCCTTTAATTAGAACAGAGATTTACTCAAGATACTGTGGTGGAAAATCTCTCCCATTTGAAGTCAGTAAAAAATACAACTGAAAATCATCTCACAAATTGTGTCTTATCAAATGCAGTAGAAAAAGAAGATTCAAATTTTTGTAAACATTGTGTTTTTAATAGATAAGTGCATCATTGCATCACGATATCTAGAGAGGAGCCTATCTGGAATTTTCTTTGTATTTTCCTTTCCATTGACATTATAAATAGAGCTCCTGTACAGTTCTGCAACAACCCTCATTTTTATCATAGCAAAAATTAGTTTCTTCCACACTTCATTTTCTGTGTAATTTTTGGCCATCTTTTGATAAGTTTTATTTCTCTCTGTGTTTAAAACCATCAAGGGTTTGTGATTCTCCCCATTGCATTCTACTCAAAATTATTAACAGGGGATAAAGGAGATGGGTGAGAATTTTAGTTCTTTTGGATGGATGTAATTTTTTGCAAATATTTTGCCTGGCCTCTAAGGTCATGGTTATTAAAGCTTCAATATTTCTCTTTTCCTTTTGCGATTTTGAAATTCCCTTTCAAAATAATGTCATTATTTTCCTAAGATTCATTATTCTGAGAGAGTTCTGGCACTCTTCGTGTCAATTATTATTATTATTGTTATTGTTGTTGCTGTGGTTATTTTTGTTATTCTTGCTGTTGTTTCATTGCTATTATTTCAATTATTAAGCTATTTATTATTTCCATTTTGAGATGATAAATAAAAAAATATGAAACGTTTAAACAAAACACTTTGGACTAAAGACATAGTAATGGTTTTAGCCCTTTCTTTTTTCTATTTTGAGTAACCTCAAGGAGCCTTTTTTAACTCTCTGAAGAGTTCCAAAGAGGAACATTATTTCCAAGTGACAGGATTGCACAGAGGTTTTTCAAACCGTAATTTCTGCTATCATGGTCTTATCTAGCTCTGCAAAATTTTGAGGGCTGCCTTTTCATCTATAGTCAAGCATCAGCCATAAGGCAGCAGCTTAAAGGGAGAAAAACTAATGGGGAAATTTTACCTTGTACCACACTTCTTAGGAGACTGAGTTCAGGATTAGTTGAAACTGGCTGTGGTTCAAATTGCTCATTAGAGTTTAGTGAGACAGCGGTTCATTTACCTCTAATTTTGTTCTTAAGAAGGAAGGAAACTAAGACCAGAACTTAAATTGAACAAGCAGAGACTTGAAATGTAAGGTTCTTGCCTGGGAGGGATGTGTAATGATATCTATAATCAGCTGTGAAGATCAAAATTCAGCAAGAAGTTTTCTCACAGACAACTGCAAAGTAATATTACTTCAAAAGAGAAAACATGAATCTGTTTGCTGGTTTCATGCAATTTTATTTATTGAACATTGTATCTAAACATTATTTAGAATCTTTAATGAAATACAAAAGGAATAGTAATGCTAAAATTTTTGAAGCGTTTAGCAGTTAAGAGCATATTGAGAGGAGTCATGCTGTATGTCAGGTATTTAAAAGAAGATACTTTCTGTATTTTTTCTATTGACAGGGTTTGGTTTTGTTTTTTAGTTTACATTGTCTAGTGTTCTTGTTTATTCTATTAGAATTCTTTTTATACAGTTGGTTTGTGGTGTAGTTCTATGAATTTACAGCTAAGCAGCCTTATATTTGTAAAACCAGGCACTTGTTTGGAAGGGAAAGGCCTCATAATGTGTGAAATGAACTTTATCTTGAAGGCTTTCTCATTTAATTGATGTAATCTGACCTTGCCATTAGTCTTGCTAGAGGCAAGCTATTTCTGTCTGCGTTACTTTTCATTATTACTTTCATGAAGAAACTCAGTGCCTCTGCTCCATATAAATGTGTGACAGAGCTGAAGAATATATCGTGGAAAGTCATTCAACTCCTATCTACTTTTATACTTTCAAAGTTAATTCACACAAGTGTATACTATAGTGCCATATATCAAAGTCTGTTGTAACAACAGAAATTTGGAATACCAAACTTTGTGATCATGATCTGAGATACTGCAGGAAATTTATATTCCCTATTTAGTTATCTGGAGTCCAGGCGCCATCACCTTAGATATAAATCAATCTTATCCTGTAGCAGTCACTTCGTAGCTGTGCCAGAGCTTATTATTAATTTAATATGTTCTTTTTTTTTTGGTACAGAGTGAAGGAGACAATCAAATGATATATCACATAAACAATTAAAAACTGTCCTTGTGGCATTAAGCTATTGAAATGATGAAGAACTTGTGCAGAATGCAACTGTCCTTGAATTACTTTCATTGTTAAATATTAGAAAATATGACAAATTTCAGTCTGAATCAGTCATTTAGAATAGTATTTGCAGAGCTCTGTCAGATGCTTATTTATCTTTATTATTGTCTTGTTACTTGAATAGATACAGGACTCATAACAAATACAATGATGGTACATGGATTAAATTAACAACACTTACGTGCCTCATTGTTTTTCCCCAAAGATAAATGTAAGAGACTCAAAAAGTTCATAGCAAATACCATTAATATAACTTTGCTAAATATTAAGGCAAATACCTGCCAATTCTTCTAATGTCAATCATTAATTAAAAATGTAATTTGACAAATATGATCAACTGTTGTTTTGCAGATTATTTTGAGTTTCTGTCGAAAATAATGTCAGTGTTAAAACCTGTCAGAAAGAAACCAATCTTTTGTATTCTGCTTTTTTTGTCATTATCAAAGTGCTGATTTGCAAAGAACTCATACAAGGAACTATGTTGCTTTACATCAAGTGAGGAACTGTTTCAAACAACTTAAAATTCAAATGACACATTTGGAAACTAATTCTATATTTTGCTGACATATTAACTTTAAATTTTCAATGCTTGACAGAAATTTGCTTGACAGAAATAATAAAGTAAGTTAAAAATGCATGCTTGATTAAAAACACCTAAAACCAAGAAGTCATCCTTAACTGGAGCATTTAAAGAAAAGACAAATTAGGATACTATTCTCTGTTTATTTCTTTTTTTGAATTTTTGGGGGCTCTTTTTGTTTGGATTTTTTTGTTTCTTTTGTTTATATTTTTAAATTGGACTATGAAAAGTATGAAAATAAACTTGAGGAAAACAGTCTTTTCTAAGTTTATGTAGGAGAGGAGAAGAAAATAAAATACTGAAAGATCAAATAATACTTCAAGGATAACTTTTTACTGAAATGTTTTTTTCTCAATCTATCTGATGTTCATTTTGTCTCTGTTGAACGTTAAGACATTTGTGATCAGGACAATTTGAGAAAAGAAACGGGTGTGCTTCAAGCAGTTTGTACCAAAATGTTGTTTGTTATTTCACTTTTTTCCTCCATTTTCTTCTTAATTTCCAACTCAGTATCAGTTATTTTTATAGTTTTCTGGGTTTGCATACAGAATGAATTTTGGCATTTCAGTAATCTGATCAGCTCATTAAAGAGGTGACATTATTATAGGACAAATAGAAAATAGGTATTGCCTTCTTCAGTATAAAACCTAGGAAGCGAATTAACATCCAGCTGCCCTTTATTACTTGCTGTATACAAAGTTGGGTTGAATTTCTAATCAAAGTTTCTCCAAGTGTGGTCTCTGCAAAACATTTAAATGAATTTGCATATATAGTGACCTCACTGCTTGGGGCAAAAGGAAGCAACAGTGAAGTAATGTGGTATGACATGCTGTTTACATGTTCTTGCACTGGAAAAGTACAGCTAAACTACTTTAGTAACATGGTTTAAATGTGTGCAAATAAGATTAGAGTACATCCCTGCATTGCACAGAAAGGAACTTGAAGTCACATTTTGTCCCTGCAGATAGATATGCAGGATCCATAGGGTTTCAGCATACATTCATTGGGATAGGAATGTGAATCATGCCCATCCTTTCTAATAATTGTTCTCATCATTAACCTGAGGAATCATTTTTACCTTCTTTCTCTCTGGCTTAATAAATACTGTATGAAATGACAAACATCTTAGAAGACAGACAGATAGACAATTACGACCAAAAAAAAAAAAAAAATCTCTAGCCAAGTCAAGTTCTCCAAGTATTGGATAAAAATAGGGGAAAGTATTGAAAAAAAGAGCCTGACAGAAACCGTATCATCATTTCAGGCTGCATTTGCAGGGATTTTTTGGGGTTTTTTCTTGGCAGCTGGGATTAGAAATTATGAGATTGCAAATCCTGCTAGAATTTAACTCCAAATTAATCATTTTAGCTCATGACACTATTAGAATGCAGGCTATTCTGTATGTCCTCAGCCACAGACATTCAGAGCCTCTTGTAAAGACTTTGAGATAGCTTTACATTCAAGTACAGTATGAGGAAAACTACCATGAGAAGACCTTAATGTTGGCATTTGGTTTCTGTATTCCTCTGAAGATCTGGGTACCTAGGTTTTCTGCAACTTAAAGGCATAATTTGATATTAATGAAATGGAGGGTGAGGATGACAGTAAACATTGACTTTGTCATCCCTCATTATTTAAAATAAACCAGTTCATGTTATTGCATTTGGTTTTCACGTATAGAAATGTGTAAAAACACCAAGGTCTAATTTACATGATCTGTGGCAAGTATTTTCCTACTAAATTTCATAACTCTTGCATGTATATTTCCTCTCCATGGATTTTGAAATAATAGACTTAAATATGCACATTAAAAAAATTCTAATTCAATACAAAGTATGCATAGTTCAGATAATTCCATGTGTAGTAAAGAACAAAAATCCAAGAAAGGAAATGTCTTTAAAACAAACAACAACCCTTTTAAAACAAACAAAACCATTTATGGGCTCCTGTTTAATAATAGATGACATGTAGCTCTGTTAGTTATACATGGCAGCAAACAAATCTCATCAACAGGAGTCTTGTCCTGTCTGTGTGCCCAGCCAAACTGAAGGTTGGAAGAGTTAGGAAAATAAATAAAGGCATGGTTATTCATATATTTTTCTGGATCTGTGAAGTCTTCTGTGTTTAAGTATCTTTCAAGGTTACTGCTTTTATGTTGATGTAGGGATAGATACAATCTTGGAAGAATTTGTAACGGAAACTCAGGGACTCGGTTTTTGCTAGGAAGGCTTTCTGCCTAAATGGTAACTCTTTCTCAAAGGCAGTTTCAAAGCTTTCTTCTTTCCCTCCTCTGCCTTGCATAGCAAGAGAAGTTCTCAGCCTCTCTGATACGTGAGAGCAGAGAGATAGCCCTAACAGGTATGTACAGAGGCCTTGGGAAGGTGGGGGAGAAAAAAGAGAGGATAAAAGGGGCCCCGAGAGTCAGGAACTCACCTTTTTCCTCCCTGAGGCTCAGTGCACGAACCTCACTGTTAGGTTTTTTTGTGTTCTGGCCTTCTAAATAATTTTTTTTTTAATTCTTTCCACTGCCTTGGCATTTCTGGGGATACCTTCACATTTTACTTTGCAGTTGCATTATATGGAAATATACTGATGTGTATTTTAACAGTATTAGAATTATTTTATGTGATTATTTCTTTGTTGTGTTTAGAGTTAACTACAAAGAAATCCTTTTTAGGATACGATTGAATTTACCTAGTGTGAAGAGTACTTTTTATGAACAAAACTTCTTGCTTGTTCGGTTCCTTAGCTTAAAACTAAGACTACTGTGCCTGCCCAGATGTTCCTCTATTTTAATTATAAACATACATTGTTTTCTACCACTGATTTCATATCTGTATCTGTATATGCACATGAAACAGTACTGCAATGCATGGTAGCAATTGAAAATGCTTTTAAAAAGCAATGAGTGCCATTAGACAATTATATTTGCAGATATTTCTTGTATAGCTTCAGTTCAGGTGCCAGTTGGAATCTCTTAACTTCAGTGAAAAATAATTCTGTTACTATGCAAAGTTATTGTTTAAATAATGATTGTTTAACATCATCCATAGAAAATCTTACTTGGCTTCTAAACACCATATCAGAGAAGTGTCAAAACACAGGAAGAGGGAATAATTGACTTGAACTTGAGCAGCCAGCTCAAGAAGTCTTTGGGAGTGATTCTTAATTTTTCTGGTGAAAGACTTCTTTAACAATTTCTTTTACTGGTTTCAGCTTCAAAATTAATCAGAAAGAGGAAAAATAGTTGCTTAGCTATAGGAGAAGAAACCCCTGTGCAGGCAGTTTTCTGTTGGCCTCCAAAATATGCTTGAGCTGCTGGGTAGATTTACCAAAATAACCAAACTCCTTTATTTTTATAAGTTTTTGATAACTTTAGAATCACAGAATCATTAAGGTTGTAAAAGACCTCCAAGATGGTCAGGTCCAACCTCTGAACCAATCACGACCATGTTTGTCAACTAAACCATAGCACTGAGTGCCATGCCCAGTTGTTTCTTAAACACTTCCTGGGATGGCAGAATCCACCACTTCCCTGGGCAGCCCGTTCCAATGCCTGACCATCCTTTCAGTGAAAAAAGTCTTTCTGAAATCTAACTTGAAACTACTCTGATGCAGCTTGAGGCTATATCCTCTTGTCCTGTCACACTTGCCTTGGAGAAGAGGTCGACCCCGACCTGCTACAACCTCCTTTAGAGTAGTTGTAGAGAGCAATAAGGTATCTTCTGAGCCTCCTTTTCTCCAGAATAGACAAACACAGCTCTCAGCTACTTCTCATATGCCTAACTCTCTAGACACTTCACTAGCTTTGCTGTCCTTCTCTTGACATGCTGCAGCACCTCACTGTCCTTCTCGAAGTGAGGAACTCAGAACTGAACACAACACTCGAGGTGTGTCCTCACCAGTGCTGAGTACAGGGAGACAGTCACAGTCTTCGTCCTGCTAACCACACTGTTTTTGATACAGGCCAGGATGTCATTAGCCTTTTTGGCCACCTGGGCTGGCTCACATTCAGCTGGATGTTGACCAGCACCTCCCGGTCCTTCTCTGCTGGGCAGCTTTTCGGCCACTCTGGCCCAAGACTGTTGAGCTGTGTGGGGTAGTTTTGACTAAAGTTCAAGACGCAGCACTTCGTCTTATTGAATTGCATACTGTTGGCCTTGGTCCATCAGTCCAGCCTGTCCAGATCCATCTGGACAGATTATAAGAAATGAAATATAGTTATAGCAACCAATTAATTAGGACTATAATGAAAAATGCATTTTGTTGCATATAATAAATTATTATTTCTTCAGTAGAGCAATTATAATTTTTTATCATTATGATAGTGGCTGTTTAATGAATAATTTTCTATGCAGCAGGCTGTACTTTCTGAGTCGTCCCTTTGTGTGGCTTTAATGAAACTTCTTCACTATTCCTAAGCATCTAGGGCTACATTACACTGTAATTTTAATTGAAACAATGCAATACACTGAGGAAGAGAAAATTTCTACTCCACATAAATATTTCATACTTGAACAAGAAATGACAACTATTTGGTATGTGTGTAAATCAACTCTAGCCTTTCTACAGTGTTCCACTACCTAAAGCCTAAGCAGATTCACAATTTTCCGTTAATTTGCTCTTCTTTTTTGAACTCTTGCAATGAAAAAAATTGATTTAAATTAGTGAATCTTAACTTTTTAACATCTTTACCCAGTGACAAACTGCGAGCTAATTAAACGTAATTGAGTTTCTTCACCAAATCTTAAGTGTTGTCCATATTCTTCACGGTTTTAGGTCAATGCAACTATTGAATCCAGTGCAGTAGCTACCATCAGCAAGGAACCTGGCATGCATTGTAGGTACCACAGATTCTGCCTTTTGCATAGTATGACTGTTTTGATTTATTCAACTTTTACAGATAAACTTTGACATTAAAAATATTATATTTTACATCAGATATGTAAACCAATAATACCACTGCATCTCACATTTGTTTAGCTCAAATTATGTCTACACATTTCAATTAAGCTTGTATTTCTAGCTGTGATTTTCTAAACATGTAAGCTGAGGTTCATTTGTGGTAAAATACTGCTCAAAAATAAATATTTTTTTCATCAATATGCTTTAAACTTTCTGACATTGTTTATTATTTAGCATCAGTCCTCAATCTTTTTTATTTGAATTGCACTCCTCTCAAGGACAAAGACCAATTTCTGTTTGTTTGTGGAATTGCTTATGGTCATAGATTTTACTGTAAAAATCTAATTTTTATGGTAGCATTTGTTATGCTAGGAGCAAGAAAATATTACTTTCCCTTTGATTTTATTATAGTTTTCATGTAGATTTGAGACATGGTAGAGCAATAGAATATAGTGAGAAGAAGGATTGAGGGAATGAAACATTCAGTAAGACTTGGTGATCTGTGAACTGAATGACTTTTGTTCACAGTAGGTGCAATGAAGTGGTAATTATAATTGCACAAGATCCATTCTACAACAACATCTAGCAAAGAGAATGTTCTGAATTGTAACACTGTTTGTAAAGTAGAAGTATGTCAGTGTTTTGATACCTTAAATTATTGTCCTGATTGCCTTATGATAATTAGCATTGTATCTATTAACTGCATTCTAAAAATAAATAAGGATGTGATGAAAGGTCACATAAATCTATAGATATAATTGTTGCATATATAGAGATAATTATTGTAAATAATCATATGAAAAACAAATTATTTATTCTTATTGTTTGGTTTTCTGATTAACTGGAAGATTAGATGCTGATTATGCACTACATTTGAGGGTTAATTACTTTTAAGTCATTTAAGTTACGCACATACCTCTTAGGTTTTCACTGGCTGAAAAACACAGTTTTTTGCCTTAACATAATTTTATTCTTAGATCAAGTAAATTTAGATGAGATAGGGCAACAATCTGGTAACAGTTCAAGACTCTTTAATAACTCATTTCTCTAACTGGACCATAATTTAAATGCTCTTGAGACTGTTTATCACAGTACAGACACAGAAAGAAAAAGAAATCTTGGTGAAGTACATAGACCAGCAAATGACAATGGTTTAGTCTTGGTAATATTTGTATGCCCACTTCTCAACTTTACAAGCTTCAAACACACCTAGTCTATACCAAGTTTTTGACACTTGAATAGCCCTTCACTAGGTCTTACCATTGTTGGGTTAATTCTAATTTTTATTTATTTAAAAGAGTGCTCTTAATCTAGTCATTAAATAGTCTGACACCCTTTTCTGTTTGTAAGCAGAAGTATTCTATAATATTTCTAAACTGGAGAAAATGGGAAAGTATAATCCTTTATTGGATCTTTGTGTGTCCACTTAAATTTACACTGGAGGAAATTCCCTAGAGAAACTGTGCTGGGACTGCAGAAATACTAGAATTTTTTTGCCCTGCGGCATACTAATTGCTTCCTACAAGTATTTCTGTCAGTTTTCTGACAATGTAGGAATGTTGGGCATCCTGATATACTGGTCTCTTCTCATCTCAGGCACAGAGAAACTTTACTTGTATCTCAAAATGTTTTTTACACCAGCTAAAAGTCTCTTTTATGAAAACTAATTGATTGAGATATATATGAAGTAAAATTAAACACTTTTGTCAATTCTGGCCTTGAAGTCATTGAATTCTGTAATATTGGACAATCTGATGAATAGAATAACCTAGAAAGTTATCAAATGAGGCTATATCTGTGTTCTGGACTTCTTCTATTAGGGTAGCGCAGAGGTACCACAGTGTTCAGATAATTTATTTATGAGTTCTTTTAATCTAAATTGCACATGATTTGCACTTCATTTATGTCTGGTGCAGTTGGCATGTATTTGGAAATATTCACACATAAGAATAGGTAACTACAAAATCAGCTAGGCAGATCAGAAAGCATAAAACATTGTGGATTTACCACATATTGAAGTCTTAGATTCACATTTACATTTTGCATAAAAAAAGATTCGCACATGATAGACAGATATAGATATAATGAAAATAAACACTTTAAAATTAGCTCTAAAAATATTTAATGTCATCGCCGTGTAGAGTCATTGTGAGAGGAGTTAGAATTCTAAATCTACTTTTCACTAAGGGAAATAGCTTAGAAAAGTAGCTCAAATGATTGGTGGATTGAGATCCAGACATCTGTTGAATGCTCTACATCACTGCAGTTTAGACTACATGTGGTATACGCTTCATTCTGCAAAAATAATAATGTCTGGCTTCAGTTATTCCTATCCATCTTTCTTTTTTATTTTTTTAATGTCAAATAATGCAGCGTCAGCTGTTCAGCTTTATGCAGAGCTTCATGTTTTAATGAAAGTTGCATTTGCATGAAAGAGATTTATTTGCTTACTACAGGTTAGTTCAAATTCTAGTATGAACTTTAAAGGGCTTTGTTTTTTCCATTGCAATGAAGGACGTTCCAGGAATCACTTTTTCACTTGGCACAAATATCATGCTGCCTTCCTTAGTTCAGCATTTTGAGTCACAGCAAATGCTAATGGTGAATATGGTGTTATAAAGGGAACATGAAACTAAAAGGCTGCAGAAGGAGAAAACTTTGTCCGTGTATGTGTGTCATATTTTTCAGGATATTAATGAAACCTGTGCCATTAGGTGAAGAAAAAGTACAATGAAATGAGATTGAAACTATGTAATGCTTATCTGTCAATACTTCTCCAAGTCAGGCCCTAGCTATGGCCAAAATTCCCTTTACCAGGGTTTATGGAAATTGAACCAGTTTATCAGTCTTTTATATCTCTAACGTTACCAAGTATTAAAATTTCTTCCTATAAAAATTTTTATTGAATAAGGGCAAATGTATGTCAGGGAAATCTGGCTTAAGAGTTAGTTCACAGCCACCTTGCTGCAACGACTATGTGCAAACTAACTAAAGGCACAGTCCAACTACCTTTTTACTGAGCAGTAGTTCTATAATACATATCAATTAATGCAAACATTTACGGCTCTTTTTGGAAGATGAAAATGCAAGAATCTTTTCTTTACTGGGATTTGGAAGCTTTATAGATTTTTAGTAAGGACAGTTATCACATCACACTGAAACTTCAGGATACTGCTGTGTTTGTTACACTGTTAGTTATTTTCCTCAGAAACTGTTCTTCCCTCTTTAATTTTAATTTGTAGACAGGTTTACTTTGGCTTTGCAAATACATACCTCTATTTATTTTGTATTT
The DNA here is from genome assembly GCA_013396775.1 of Cephalopterus ornatus. Lineage (NCBI taxonomy): Eukaryota > Metazoa > Chordata > Aves > Passeriformes > Cotingidae > Cephalopterus > Cephalopterus ornatus. Next base: position 63,889 of record VZRE01010482.1, on the reverse strand, counting down.
GTTCTTTCATAAATTCCTCTGAATTGTGTATGCAAAAATGAAAATGAAAACATAAAAGTAGCAATAAAATTTAAAATTATTTACCAGAGAAGAAAGGTCAAAACTAAATAACATAGGTCCCTAAAATATATGTCTAAGATTAAAATTGTTCCCAAATAAATTAAATATTCACTAATTCAAAGGCAAAATAAAAGAGGCATGTCTATATCTGGTTAGCTAGAGAACAATTGAAGCTTGTTAGATTACATAAATATCATCCAGTTTTGAATTGGAAGCCAGGTGCTTCACGATTTACAGTAGTAGTAGTACAGAGGACCTAATAGGAAGACATTGTGTCTTAACACATAAAGAGCATACTTCAAATGGGAGATCTAGTGTAGTGCTTCTACAGGGGAAATAAAAATAAGAGACACTGTCAAATTTCCTCTATATTTCATTCCAAATTGTTGACTTTTAGACAAACAAAAGGCAGCACTAAAAGCTTATAGTGCTTCTATTCCCTTTGGAAAAACTTTCACCTCTAACTTTGCTACTGTTTCATAATCTTGAGGGAGTACAGAGATTTTGATGTATCTGATTCCCAAGTAGGGAAATACTTTCACATGTCTCCAAATTTTTCTCTCATGCGAGGCAGGGAAAGACTTTGCTTTAACATGTTTTATAAATAATAAAATAAGAAATTTATAGTGTTTCTGTGTCCTAGACATGAAAGAGAGAAAGAGAAGAAGCAAGAACAACACTGGTATTAAAATATGTTCTGCTGCTATAATGCTGCACATCTTTATGTGGAAAACTAGCAGCAGAGACTGAGGGTTTATGAAAATGAAATACGTGTATTTGAAGAACTGGGAAAATATATGATTTAGTTCTGGCGGTCAACTGGAAAATTCCTTCTCTTTGGAACAGAAGGTGCATTCTGCTTTAATGAGAAGTGCTTTATAAGACGTATTACTTTCTACAAATTTGGTTTCTAGGTGATAAACACCCTAGCGAGATTAGCCAGAAGCTGAGCAAATGAGAATTAATATTGGACACTGCTGTTGGTAACAGATTTCCGCTTCTTTTCATGGATGTAATGAATTTACAAGCTTCACATTATGTGACAAACATGCAAACGCCCTCCTCCACCAAAAAAAATCTTCTGTCAGGATAAAACATTTTATAAAGTTATTGTCTGTCTTCAAAACTCTTATGTTTATGCAAATTGATAACATGCAAAATTTTCTCACAGAGCTCAAAATTTTAGCGCAGAAAATCCAAACAAATTCAAATCAATGTTTTAAAAGTAAAAAAAACCTTAATGGAAGACTCTTTCGAAAGAAATGCTAGAGGGTCATTTTAATAAGGAGTGCAAAGCAGTAAGCTATCAGTATGGTAATTAAAATCAATGAGTGTCCATAACCATGCTTGGAGATGTGAAGAAGGTTAAAACTAATTAAAAATATCACAAAAGGTCTTTCTTTAACGATTGGAGAGATGCCTTGGCAGATAGCACTTTGCAACCTGATATCAAGGTCAAAACAGGTTCAAAGGGATAAAAGTCTGTTATAAAAAGTGTATTTTTTGTGCCCAGAGAGAATGGAAACATTAGACTGTTCAAACATAAATTTATGTAGCTGGCATTCAAATATCATCAGTTCTCTAAGCTTGTGAACCTATTTTTGCTAAAATAAATGAAAACATTTCTATTTGACATAGAAGGCTGGGATCAGAATCTACTTTTCCTGTTGCAGGAGGTGATGCAATCATAAAAGCTTATTTAGATATTCCTTTTCTGGATTGAAAAGAATCGTGTTTTGCAACCACAGAGGCCCTTATCTGCAACTCAGACAGGTTTGTCTGTGAGATTAAGGGCTTTTAGCCTTCTGTGTTTATGCTCTCTATTTTAGAGAAGTAAGAATATTAGATACTCCATGCTCTGTTCATCATCACTGTAGAGAATAACCAGACTAGATTACACTTAATAAATAGTCAGAAATTAAAAAAAAAAAATATTTCTCTCAGGCCTTCTATTACACAACTTAGTGTGGGGATTGTGGTTTCAATTATTAAAAAAAAAAAAAAAAGGTAAATTAATGATAAGAATAAGAGGTTAAGTCTGGTGGATTAAACCGTTTTAAAGTATTTTTAATCCCATTGATTAAAGAGTAAAACTTTATTCCTTACTATAACCCTTTCAGTTAGGAACTATCCTGGAATCTTAGAATAATCATTTAATGATTGATAGCTTTCTCTTTATTACATCTCTGAACTCCCCACATTTGGAAAAAATGAATACGGATCTTCCATTTTATTTGAACTACAAAGCACTGCTCAGACAGTAAATTCAAATTCTGTTTTCTGCTGAAAATTCTGTTTCCTGTCCATCCCAACAGTGTAACAAAATACATTCTTTCTCCAAGTAATTCAAGTACAGACCTGCTCCTCAAAAAATTACATCTACTGACTCCAGTTGTAAGGGTAAGCTTTGCTTCTTTTTATTCTTGTTGACCTTACAGTTCACACAGCTAAGATATTCACATGTGGATCCAACTCCAGCTTGTGCATCACCTGAGCTGTTAGCTATAGTCAAGGCAATTACAGCTGTGCAAACCCGATGACGGCATTAAGGGGCACAGGTGTAAACAAGGGACTAATTTGGCCTGCAAAACTTGTATTACTGGTGATAATAGATGAGATGGAAGTGAGCCAACTTGATTCTCAAACCACGGACTGAATATGCAGGACTGAGAAGAATATCCAAATGTTTACTTAAATGGGAGAATGTGGAATTAAAAAAACCTTCATAGAGAATAAACATTTTCCCAGTGACTTTCTTCTCTTTACTTCCTTTCATAGAGTCATTTTCTGAAGTAGAAATGTACTTGATTGAATCAATGTATTAACCCCACGTCAGAGAAGTACCAACATTATTTTTAGACATATTATGGAATAAAGTAGGAAAGTGAAAGACAGAAACAATTTTGTTTCCAGAAATGTGACTGGATATGCAATTTTTTTCTCATGAAATAAAGAAAATTTAAGGGGGAGAGGCAAAGTGTATTTTTATGAAGTGTGTTGATTCCATCATTTAAAGATAGTGAGTATTACATATAGAGATAAAGGTAATTGAAAATGTCGAGAAAGGACAGACAAAGAGCAACAACTGAAGAAGTCAGGTGAAAGGAGAAACACTTCAGTGATATGTGATAACTTTGTGATATATTGATTATTTAAATCTGTAAATATTTGACTGACACTATACTTGGGACAACAGTGCCTTAATGAAATACCTAGTCATTCCAGACAACCTGGGGTTTATTAATGAAATGCAGTCTCTTTTTTTCTTTTTATTCTTCTTCAAAATGCAGTTCTCATTATATTTTGGTATAATAGAGATACTGAATAAATGTTTGCATTCTTTTGCTTTTAACTGCTCCTATTTGCTTATCTTCAAATTTACAAATATATGCTACAAGGTTTAACTGTTCTTACTCTTTATTTTCAAAATAACTAATAGTAAATTTTGCATTGAACAAATGAGACAGTCACATTTGAGTATTTATTGTTTTTTTCTTTCTTGTTGGTTTAACAGTTAAGTAGAAAACATCTCTACATTGAAAAATCTTTATCTCAAATCCTGACTTTGCTTCATTGATGGTATTGATCAGATATTGTTTTAAGCAAAGTTTCCAAATCATGATGCTGATTGAAATAATGTACTGCAAGGCAGTAATTATATTTCAATGAAGGCAATTCCTCTTAAATTCAGTTAAAATGTTGCAAATGGGATTTGCATAGGCTAAATTCATTTGGAATCCAACATTTATCTTATCTTGGGTCATTTGATTGAGATTGCCATAAATTAAAACAATACTATAACACTAAATGTTAGAGATAACTAATTATTGGCTGCAGCCTCAAATTAAAATACTTGCTTCAACAAAGGAGTTCACCAAATGTTTTTCTGAAAAGACTTGCTTGTTTATTTTTTCATATACTTTCTGGAACAATATAACTCCTATATCATATAATTTGTTTTTCCAGTCACATAAGTGTTATTAACAGGTGTATCATAATTAAAGTAATAAAGCAAGTTCTAAGGTATCAGAGTAAAGAAAAATGATGAAGCAGTCCTTCCTTACAGTGCAGTAATATGCCTGGATAACTTCGTAAGTGGTGTTGTGTATGCTGTGCTCATATTAAAAGTATAATTTATGCATATTGGGGTATGTAATAATCTACATTCCTCTTGGTAATTCCAGCTAATTTGTTCAGTTTCAAGGAAGAAGCAAAAAATCATGTTTCTTTTGGGCCTTTGTCTATCAGCTTATTCTTTGGGGCTCTCAAGCAGAAGCAAATACTTTAGAAAAGACTGAGATGAGACAGAGACAACCCTCACTTTTGAACTCCTGCCTTAATTGATGAAGCTGTTCCCAAGTGGCTAAAGTGGTTGGACGCTCAGTGGGCATGTTCTGGATGATTCAGGTTCTGTTGAATCTGAGGTTACCTTGTGTTGAGGTTACATTGAAACTAAGGTCTAAAAAAGACATTCCTGGACATATTACCCAGGTTAGATAACCATTGGGTTATTAGAAGTAGACAAAATGGTTTTAATTCCCAATACAGGATCCAATTAAGCTCATTAAATGATTGTGATTCAGTTCAGTGTCTACTTAGTCAGACTGGTAATTGAAATAGATAGATTAGAGGGATAGATAGATAGATAGACAGACAGACAGACAGATAGACAGATAGATAGATGGACATGAAATCTGAATTCTTCCTGAAAAAAGTTATCTACAAGAGAAACATGACAATGGACTCATAATGGTCAGTTCTGCCACCTGGTATGTCCCGTTATTCTTACCCCCTTTGTAAGCTAGGAAAGACAGTGTTATGAATTTCTAAACTGTATGAATCAATACAGAATCTGCAAGAATCAGCACTGGTGAGGCTGTGGGAACTCATTTTACAGAAGAGCTCTACAACAGGTTTAAGACAGAAGTTATGTAATTATAATTGTTAAATACTTTGTTATTCATTCATATATAATCAGTTTAAACTCTGTTAATATTGTTGTTCCTTATAAGGTCACAATCTCTCTCAGTTACCATGTATGTCCGTGTTACCTTCTCCGTTTCAAATCTGGAAAAAGCCTCCCTTTTCTCCACCTATCCTTCCCAGGTTTGTAAACAGGTAACTCCCAGTCTTATCTTATTTGGTAGGCTCCGCTTTTCTTCCAGACCCTTCCATGGCAAACCTTATAAAACCGGCTGCCACCATCTAAATAGAGTTCACTCCACTCCATCTCCAGTGCTGTGTGCGTGCGTGTTTTTCTTGCGCCACTACGTCATCGCGCCCAGAGCTCAGCGAAATGCCGCGACTTGCTAGCTAGCCGGCAAACCCCTCGCTACCCTTCCCGGAGTGCACCAAACCCTCCACTTTCCAGCAGGTTGCGACATGAGGCCACACCTGGGGTACTGTGTCCAGTTCTGGGCCCCTCAGTTCAGGAAGGATGTTGAGGTGCTGGAGTGGGTCCAGAGAAGAGCAATCAGGATGGTGAAGGGGCTCAAACACAAGTCCTATGAGGAGAGGCTGAGGGAGCTGGGGTTGTTTAGCCTGGAGGAGAGGAGGCTCAGGGGAGACCTCATCGCTCTCTACAACTACCTGAAAGGAGGTTGTAGTCGGGTGGCCATCGGTCTCTTCTCCCAGGCAGCTATCAGTAAGACAAGAGGGCATGGTCTCAAGCTCTGCCAGAGAAGGTTTAGGTAGGATATTAGGAAGAAATTCTTTACAGAGAGGGTAATCAAACATTGGAATGGGCTGCCCAGGGAAGTGGTGGATTCTCCATCCCTGGAGGTTTTTAAGATGAGACTGGATGTGGTACTTAGTGCCATGGTCTAGTAACTGTGGTAGTAGTGGATCAAGGGTTGGACTCGATGACCTAAGAGGTCCTTTCTAACCTGGCTGATTCTATGATTATTTGAAGGTTTGAAGAATATAAAAGTATTGTTTCTGAATTCATCTCTCTCTCTTTCTGTCCATATCACTCACCAAATCTTCTAAAGGAGTGGTTTATAAAGACAGGGTATTTTTATCCTTTGTTCATTATAAAGAGGATCTTACTAATTGCCTTACTGAATTTGATGATATTTCTAATGTGCCTAATTCTAAACGAGATAATTTATTAATGGCCAGTTAGCATGCAAATGCAGTTAGCATGTATCTGGAAATTCTGACATAGTTCCAAACTACCAATTAAAGTTTTTGCCTTACTCATCTTCTTCTTGTGACCTGGATATTTTATTTTTTCATGATGCTAAATGGAAAGTTAATTCTAGAATTCTATGTCTAACACGTTTGCAGCTTATTCTATTGGAAGCAGTAAAAAAAAACCCCTATATTTGATAACTTATTTTCAAGTATCAAGGTTTTCACAAGCTAAGGTTTTCTGCCATTTTGCAGATGGAAATAACTACTATGGCAGAACTTTCAAAAGGGTTTTTCTGTACATCCACATAAAATGGTTTCTGGAAAGACAGACATCCTAATACAAAAAAAAAAATTAAGGACAAGGATAGGAAAAAATCTGAGATCTAACTTTGCTTCTCTGAAGACTCCAAAGAAGTTGAGTTAGTTTCTGTACACACATAATGAGAAATAAGGGAGTTAATTTTCACCTTCTGTTTCAAAGAGGAGGAAAGCATATTAATACAAAAGGATTTGGCTGTTGACAGTGCTTACTTCAGTTAAAAATCTTCAAAAAGGGCATATGACATATGTAACCCAGGACAATACACCCATTTGATTTATCAAAAACAATCAAGAAATGTATTTGTCAAAAAAGACTGTAAGTTGTATAACATGATTAAATCTCTAGTGATGATTCCAGTTTTAGCAATATGTGGCACTTCTGAAAGGAAACATAACACCAAATTTCAAAGCAGTAAAAGATTATGCTCTATTTTTATCTTCTAACCTTTTGTACTGTAATTTTTCTACTTCAAAAATATACTCTTGCCTTAAAGTCTTTAGCTTAATTAGGAAGGGTGAATGAATTAGGCTGAACTCCACTGTAGTTAGAGGGTGTTATTAATCCTCCTCAGTCCATCACTTTAAACAAGAAACAGAGGAGAAAAGGTAGCAAGAACTAATTGTGAAAAGGACTTTTCTCTGTGTTTATTGGAAGAATACGGACTTGTGAAAAGGAATGAAAAAAGCAAATAAAAGTAAGGTTCTATAAGCATATCTTATAGACAAGCAAAGCTAACTTCATTGTGATTATGCACACAGAGGAGTTGTCAAGAGAGCCACACCTAGATCATTAACGAGTAGAATTACATAATGTTAAAAAAAATTGTATGAATTTTAAGCAAAGGAAATTAAAATTTAGCTTCAAAGATACTTATACAATGGCATGTGGGTAACCAGTACCTGAGTTGCCCTGTACCATAACAGAAACCTTTAGATAGATTCCAACTACATTAAATATGAAAAATAATTGTTGGTAGTTTCTTTGCTTTAAATTTCAAGGAATGGAGGAGGTATCCTTTCTTTAATCTGGCAAGGATGTGAAAATTATTTTTATTTATCATTTCATACTGATGGAAAAGCCTTTGGTTTTCTGGTGACACGGGTCAACAGAAGAACCAGAGAAGGTATGTAAACTGACATCTTTGGAATTGGTTAATAATTAAATATTCACAACTTCCTCTTGATCTCTCCATGGGAAAACAGAAGCTCCAACTCACACTACAATGATTGCAATCAATCACAATCTTTTTGACAACCTCTGTAGAAATTCTGTTACTGAAGAATGTTTATTGATATGACAACACTGTGACTCCCTGATGCCTCTAGGGTATTTTTGACTGATTTTTATTTCCTCATTTGTATTTCTTTTACTACATTTCCTTTGTTAAATGGGGGTTATTCATGTTAACATTCCCATTTTGACACAGTAGGGCGAGTTTCATTTGGGGTTATAGGATTACTGAACTAGCATGTTCATTTCATTTGTCTGTGGCATCCTTTATCAGCATATCAATTTTCCTAATTAAGGAAAAGCTCAATAAACTTATTTCATACCTGTTCACTGGAAAACTTAACTAGATATCAGGTCCTTGGGTTTATGCACATTTTAATTGCAGTTTAAGCTTTCCTGTTATCTTGTAATTCTATTAAACAGCTTTACTGACAGAATTTTAAAGCTGAAATAGGAATTTTCTTGCCTTACCTTGTCTTCCTCTGCTTTTATGAAGGAAATATGATTACCCTATGAAAGGAATAATCTGACAGACAAGTTATGCAAAATAAGATGCTTTTCATCTTGCAGATGCAAAAGAGTAATATTACACCTTTTGTTCTCAGCTTCTCTAAGAACTGGAGTAAAGCTTCTAAGTTTGACAAGTTCTGAGAATTAGGAGCTTTACTATCATGTAGGTACCTCGTCAGATACCAGAGACCAGCTCAAAAGTATTTCACTAGTTCTCTTTTTGAGGATTAATTTGGAATCAATAAATCAATATTTATTTTAATACATTTTTATGTATTTCTACTATGTAAATAGATAAACAAGCAACTCTCTCTATATATAAAACCACTAATAGAGATGCTGGAGGTCATCTGTCTTCTGTGACATGCTTAATTGCACAGGGAAGAAAATACACATATTGCTCACATTTTCATTAAGGATAGCCTGACGGGGGAAAAATACCTGAAATATAGCTCTGTCATATAAGACCTATGAATTGTTGAATCAATGGTCATTAAAATAAACTGATTGTATTGAACAATTCCACTGAATGTAGGGCAAGGAATTCCCACTGCTGTCTAAAATAACAATATGCACAAGAAAGCTTTTTTTTTACCCATTCAATCATTTGATATGAATAGGTGCTTTTAACAGTTAACATACACATAAGAAAACTTAAATGCAAACAAAAAGATTTCCTTAGCATAAATGATTTGAACATTAGGATTTATAAGCCTTTAATCACCTTATGAGTCTGTAATCACCTAATGAGTCCATTAACATCTATACTAAATTCTTTGAGTGTAGTCTAAGACTTTGTAATGGAAGGTTTAAGACATATTCTTACCCGTACATGAAACTGGGGTTTTGCATGATAATGTAGCAAATATTATCATAACAAACAAAACAACTAATATCTTCAATCAGCAAGAAATCTTTGAAGCTTTTTTCCCCCTTTGGTATAAGGTAATAGTCTATATTACCCTGTTCCTTCTAGTGATTTTAGAGTAAACCACGAAGAGCAATCTATCCATTCACTGACAGCTGAAGTGGAAATCCTTGAATCTTATACCAGAAAGGAATACAAATGCTGAATCAAATTAACAGTTCTATGTGCTCAATGTCTGTTTCTAATCTTTTATGACAGCTGGTACCTGACAGTGAGTTATTTTACCTAGTCTCCGCTTCACTAGCTGTTCAATAAGCCTTTCCATGGAATTGAGATTTGCTGAGTAATACAGTTCTCCTATCTTGGCTTCTTATTCTACAATAGAATTGAGTTGAAACCATTTCTATTTCCATCAATACCATACAGATTTGAAAAAAAATAATTGTGTTGTGGCTGAAATACTCATAGAAGGTCACTTGTAGGGTAAAAATAAGTTTAGGCAGTCAAACCTCCTACAACACAATTACACATATCACAAGCAAGAGGGAACGTGAGGGAAAAAAAAAGGAAAAGAAAGCCAGCTTCATTTCTCTAAGTCACAGTGATGGGAATTGCAGAAAAGCAAGTACTGTAGATACAAGTGCAAAAACACACTATCCTGAGGGGTTAGAGAAGAATGGCCTAAATATAAAGTGCTTGAATATGTGCTCTGTTTTACAAAAAGTCCAGCTCCCACTGAGGTACTAAAAGCTATGAAGTTGCTTAACATTTTTAAAAAAAAAACAGCCAGTTGTTTTCCCTGTTAATTATGACTACCAAAACATCTTGTCTATTGCAATTATACCCTGTAGTATAGTCAGATCACAAAATATATGAAAGTTTCCCCTATTTCCATATATCAGTAGTGGTGGCAACAAAAGCAGAATTTGCAGCACTGTAAAACATACAGCAACACTCATGAGCAGATTTTAAAGTGTTTCACAAAGAGACAGAATCCTCTGAATATCTAAATACTGTGGAAGCAACAGCTTGGTTGTGTTCTGTTGAAACAGCTGTCTGCATCTGTAGTGTGCTTTGCTCTTGATTTTTAAAACTGTTAAACACAGCGATAAGTGGCTTTGCTTCTTCGTGTTACCTCTGCTAGAGCACAACGTGTTAGTAAATTTTGATGAAAAGGACAGAAGAATCTTCACTTAATCACTCAATAAAGGAATAAGAAGGAAACATTGTTCATGAATAAATGAGTAGGCTCCCTTAAGTCGTTCTCTGCTCCCGGTTTCCTAGGGGTAAAGCTATGGGTATGGATACAACCATATATGATATAACAAAATACACCAAAATGTCAGAATACTCATCAGTGGTACATATTGAAAGTGTAAACTCATTTCTTGTTCTAAACTAGGTAAAATGTAAGAGCGTGTTGGGAAAGCTGATGTAGAGAAAAATATAGTAGCAGCCATTGTGTGTGTAGCAAGAAATGCAAACTAGCCTAACCTCTTTACAGCAGCAAGTCGTTGATATAACAACTGGATTGCAGAGATCTTTCAGTTGTTGTAGGAATATATAAGGGGAAGGAAGGCTTCTATAATGTTATGTTTATGCAATAAATAAATAAAAATGTACTGAAAAGGAACAAACAAGATGACTGACTGGAAGTAGGATGAATTTACACAGCTGACCAAACATCTCCTTAAATTCTTGAGTGACTATGCTTGAAATACAATGTCCCACTAGAACACACTTATTTGGTTTTTGGGTTGAAGCTAATCTGCATTTGGCTACTAAGGCTCTGCCTATTCCAAAAATAGCATCGCCACAGAAAGTTTCTGGGCACTGCAACATGATCCTCTGTTCAGCTCTTAGAATATACTTTTCACCTGTGCTAACCAGTGTTTTCTCACATGATCACAACCAGTGACTTGACAGTTAGGACTAGGGTTAATGAGCCTTTTGCATGTGTGTACCTTGATTTTGAGACTAAGCATGTTGTCATAGAATGTCGACAACATTTGAAAGAGAACTGGTGTTGGGAGGTCTAATTTCAGGTCTGCCTTCAATTTTGTAGATGTATTCAGTCTTATAGATGCATTCAATCCCATTACTAGGTATTGTTGTTATATCCATTGAGAAATTAAAAGGGTTTCTTAATCACTCAAGACCTCTTTCCTGTGCAGATTATATTGAGTATCACAGAAAAAAAAAAATCACTCTGCTCCATGACACATTGGCCCATACCAGAGAAAGGTTAAATTATATGCAAGTCCTCACAGGTAGAGATATCCACAGATTAGGTGGGTGTGTAGCCTCAGAAGATGCAAATAGGAGTCACCAGGGAGGCAGACATTGGAAACTGGCTGTGTGTACCTGACATCCAGTTTGCAGTAAGCAGTTTCAGCTGGAGAAAACTGATTTTCAAAGGCATCCTCTGAGGATATCATGTACATGTGTAACTGCCACTGGCTAACCAGCCTCAGAGACCTAACAGTAAGACTGTCCTACAATGCAGTTGTTCCAAATGTTACTGGAAAAAGTGTCTAAAATAGCTGTTAGATAAATGTTGACATTTTTCAGTGAACATTTTCATCATTTCTCTTTGGAGATAATTCCTTTACTAATTGCTACTTTCACATTACTAAGAAGGTGTCAATGTTACTTCCACAAGAAAATTTGCGCAATTATAGTATTTATAACTTCAAGTTTGAATTCTTTAAATGACTTTAAAGTTTTGTGCATGATTGCAAACCTAAAAAAAAAAAAAGGAAAAAAGAATGGTGCTTGGCAGCAACCGAAGTAAGAAAAGAAACTGCATAATTTTAAATTTATTACAGTAAATAGAGAATATATAGAATAAAAGTATATGTTTGTGGTTGGTTTAAAAATACTGATGGTTACCCTTGCTATGAACACTATGAACTGTCTCACTCTGAAACTATTGGTAGTCTATTACCTTTAATGATAATTTTTTAAAGTTTACCTGCATTGCTATTCTATAATGGGAGGCACTGATTTGCTAGAATCTAATGGTGCAAAATCATGGAGCAGATCCTCCTGGAAACTGTGCTAAGCCCATGGAAAATAAGGAGTGATCTATGACAGCCGGCATGGCTTCCCTAAGAGCAAACTGTGCCTAACAAATTTGGTGGCCTTCTACAACAGGGTTCCAGCAATGGTGAATAAGGGAAGAGCAGTTGCGGACACTGTACCGCAAGGCATCTTTGTCTCTAAACTGTGAAGACACAGATTTGACTGATGGATCGATCAGTGGATAAAGCATTGGTTGGATGGTCTCACTCAAAGAGTTGTGGTCAACAGCTTGGTGTCCAAGCATGGACCAGTGATGAGTGGTGTTCCTCAGGGGTTGGTATTGGGACTGGTGCTGTTGGACATCTTTTTCAGCAACGTGGACAGTGATATTGAGTGCATCCTCAGCAAGTTTGCCAACACCAAGCTGTGTGGCATGCTCAACTCACTGGATGGAAAGAACGCCACCCAGAGGGACCCTATCGAGCTTGGGAGATGGGCCTGTGCAAACCTCATGAAGTTCAACAACGACAAGTGCAAGACTCTGCAAATGATTCAGGGCAATCCCAAACACAAATGCAGGCTGGATTGAAAATGGATTAACAGTAGCCCTTCAAGGAAAGATGGGGATGTTAGTTGCCAAGAAGCTCAATATGACCTAATAATTTGAAATTTCAACCCAGAAAGCCAACTGTATCCTGGGCTGCAACAGAAAAGTAATGGCCAGTAGGTTGAGGGAGGTGATCCTCCCCCTCTATTCTGCTTTCATGAGACTCCAGCTGGGTACTGGGTTCAGCTCTGGGGCCCCTGACATAAGAAGGGAAGGGCGTAGATCTGCTAGAGTGAGTCCAGAGGAGGCTCACAAAGATGATCAGAGGACTGGAGCACCTTTCATATGAAGACAGACTGAGACAGTTGAAGCAGTTCAGCCAGGAGAAGAGAAGGCTCAGAGAGATCTTATAGTAGTATCTAAAGGAGCCCCTCAAGAGAGCTGGAGAGGGACTTTTGGCAAGGGATGTAGTGACAGGACAAGGGGGAATGGCTTCAAACTGAAAGTTGGTAGGTTCAGGTGAGATAATAGGAAGAATTCTCTACTGTGGAAGTGATGAGGTACTGGAACAAATTGCCCTGAAACACTGTGGATGTCCCATCCTTGTAGTTTTTCAAGGCTAGGTTGGATGGGGCTTTAAGCAAAGTCTTCTAGTGGAAGGGGTCCCGGCCCATGGCAAGGGGACTGGAATTACATTATATTTAATGTCTCTTCCCACCCAAACCATTCTATTATTCTGTATGATTCTATATGCGAATTTCTTTTAGATAAACGCAAGGATGTGTAGAAAGTGTAATTGCCTGTATCTGGTAACTACAAAGAGGATACTGCTTCCAGGTACCTATGTTACTATCAACTGGCTGAATTTATCCTGTGGCCAAATGCTTTCTGCAACAACATAGACCTGAAAGCCAGGCTACATGTACAGTCTGGCACATCCAGAACTGGCCCTACTCTAGTCAAATGTTATGTGAATCATTGAGTCCTCAATGGTCTTCCAGGCGTAGGATCAAGAACAGTAGGACTGTATGTAAAATTTCCAGTATAAAAGTATTTTAAAATTTCCAAAATAACTGTATTTTTTCTTATGATGAAATAAAGAATGGATTTTTATTTTTATTTTTTTTTACTGATTGACCTTCCAGTTTATGCAAAGTAAGAAAATTTTTCTAGTCACACTTTAACAGTAGAAGCATTCCTCTAAAAATAGGTAAAAGTAAAAAAAATGCCTCAATGTCAGAAGTGCGTTTATAGCATGGAAAACTGCAAAAGCTAAATATCAGTGACTTTTTAAAAAAATTTAAAATTATTATTTTAACTGAAACTGCTGCTCAGGAGATCAGAGTTTGCTCTGTTGGTCTGCTTTCCAAAGATGAATGAAGTTCATCTGGTCATTCATCTGAAATATACTGGGCATTCCAGATTACAATGCCAAGTCAGATTCCTGACACTTTGTACAGGACATTACTTCTTTCAGTCTCTCATTTCAGTTTCTGCATTTCAAGTTGAGTTTTTAAACCACCAGATGTAATTATGAGTCACTGTGACAAATGTGTGTCTGTTTCTGATTAGAAGAACATTACTGATAAAATGAGGTTAAAATCAGAATAATAATCTCTGAGGCTGTAAATATTTCATATTGTATAAGAAGCATTCTTCATTACAGCTTGACTTTTGTCTTGATGTGAAACTGTGTCAAATTCCTCTACAACTTTGAATAAAACACTTTTATGATTAAGTTTCTGTCTGAAGAAAATAGAAGTATATTTTAATGTTTAAAGGTTTAAATTACACACTAAGCCAAAGCAACCCATGAGCTGTAAGCACTTTACTGCGCTAACTCCATGATGACATAATTACTGAGTGAATCAATTCTTAATGTAATCCTACCTCAACTCCACTTTCATAAATTACTAAATTGCTTAATAAATCCTCATTGAGTTGTTTAACCACTTTTCAGGCAAATTTAACTGATACATGATGATTTTTTAATTTACCTTTTATAGTCTTTTGCCTGCAGTTAAGGATAATTATACTTTATTTGATTTTACTGTATTATTTACATAATTATTATATTGTTATGTGAATATGTGTTAGATATATAGGGGACCACTGATTCTTGGCATACATCTATTTATTGCATATATCACTTAAAGCGCAGTAGTAAACATTCTTTTTGCACATAAATCCAATAGACCAGAGAGTTAAGGGTTTTCATATTTTGACTTTTACATTTAGGATCTCTAAATCTGGAGTTCTCTCATGGAGTGCTTAAAAATCATAAGATGATTTGTTACTCTGTGTATCTCTGGAAAACTGAGACACAGCTGACTAAGTTTCATCTGCATTTCATTTGACCTCCTTTGGATATATTTATCAAAGAAAATTTTCTAAACATGGTCACTGATACAGTTTAACTATGAATCTGCCCCAATGTTAACTTGCTTGCTAACTTGCATTAGATCAAATCAATGATCAGAAATAACAGAATTATTTTATAGGAAAAGAACTGCTGGAAAAAAAAATAAATCCTTGAGTAGTATGAATAGTAAATTACAACAATGCAGTCTGAAGCAACAACAATTTAGTTCCTTTTGGCCTTAGAATAACAATTAAAAAAAAGATACAGTGTTAAGAGAGGAGAGAGAAAAGATTGCGTTCTTTGGTTTGCACTGTTTATTTCTGAGAATCCTGTTACTTACCTTATTTTACTTAACTTCATCTAGACTTGGAATACCTGATTTCAAACTAAAGACCCAGAGCAACTGAGATACAATTAACTCAGTAGAATTAGCGTTTTAGATAAAGTAATGCTCCTTCAAAAGATTTTGAAATTTCCCGATCAGGTATCACCAAGATTTCTCATAAGTTTTTAAAAAAATCCATTATTAGAATTTTATGGGTCAGAGACTAAACTAGACCAACTTTTAACCTCAGAGTTTTCTGCTGAAATACAAGAAAACAAACTCTGCATATAAATGCATTTTTTGCAAAATAAATGTTAACCCTTATCTTCATCTAGAAATCCATCTCAATTTTACCTACTATGAAACTGTTGCTGCAACACAACAGATAATCTGATAAAAAATCCAATAGTAGAGCAGTGTTATTATTTTGGTCAATTTACTTTTAAAGAATATGATTCTTTACTTTCATAATCATTTTAATCTGCATATGTTAGAATGGAATTTCTACTCTTCAACTCCAGTTTCTGTTTTATGGCCTTTTACTCATAAACACTGAAACATAAATATCTTTAAAACAGCTATGATTTCATAGAAACAGCTTCAATTGCAGCATTTGAAGTGCTTTTAATAAGAAGAATTAAAATCACAGGAATGTGCAAAATTATGAAAATCCTCCAAATATTTTAATTTGAAAAAAAAAATGGAAGAAGTCTTTAAATAGGGTTGGTTTGGATTGTTGTTTTTT
>VZRE01010482.1:0-47727 GCA_013396775.1 Cephalopterus ornatus | reverse complement strand
TTTTTGGGGGGGGGGGAGGTTGGTAAGCATCCCACCAGTAACAACAGTTATATTATCATAGAAATATTTTTTCTTACCTTTATGAAATGTGCACTTCTGAGAATAATGAAACTAGAATCATTAAAAAATTGGGAAACCTATAATTACAGAACTTTAAAAAAAAATAAAGTTGTTATATTACCATAGTTATGTGAATATCTACCCTAATCCTTGAATTTCTTATTTTGAGTCAAGGAGACTTTTATCTGCAGTGGATCATACAAAACCTAGCTTTACTTCAAATTTAAGCACATATTTAAGCATGGTTATATTATGTTTCACTTCCATGTTTTCAAAGAACACTATTTAAATATATTCTTGAACTTTTGTGAATACTTGAAGCTGAATTCAGATCATAAGTCAGATAATAGCAATAAACCCGCAATGAATTTGAAAGACAAAATCAGTTGGGTATGCTATTGTGACTGTTTGCATAAAAAGCTTCAGGCCCATGAAAATTACTTCTGTCCTATTGATAAATTTAACATCTTCTGTACGGAAATAATGAAAGCTGGTAAGTAGCTCATTGAATGCTAGATTATGTCCAAACATGAGCAAACACCACCGGAAAGAGAAAATATTATGATACTGTCCCAGTATTTCTACCTTTAATGGTAGAAATAAATATTTGATAGAAAATTCAGCTTTTGCCTACCTGATGTTAAAAGTAATGTATCAGTAGATTTTACAGATATTTCCAAAAGCTTTAGATTCTTTCAATTAAATTACATAAATTGTAAGAAGGATTATACTACAAGGTAGCCCACATTTCCACAATCAGATCATTTACTGAGTAAACAGTAATTATCACAAAAGTCATTAGAAAGGTTTTGTGATATGAATTCCATTTTTCTTAATCCAAGATGGATTAAAAAAAGAAGCTTTATACATATATGGATTTAAGGAAAATTAGATACCAATAACTTTAAGTCAGATCTCATTTGGACTGCCAGGAACCCTGTAAACTTCAACAGAGTCAAAAGCAAAGTCCTGCCCCATGGAAGAAAGATCTCCTTGCAGCAAAACAGGCAGGAGATTCCCTGGTTAGAGAAGAGCCATATATAAAAGGCCTGTGGGACAGTGGCTGAATGTGAGCCAGCAATGGCCCCTGGTAGCAGGAAAGGTTAAGAGCCTCCCAGGCTGTGTGAACAGAAACACAACCAGTGGATCAAGGCAAGTGATAACCCACCTTTCCACTCAGCACTTGGCAGATCCATTCTAGATGCTGTACCCTGTTTTGGGCTGCCCAACACAAGATGGACATCTACAAGCTGGAATGAGTTCAGCAAAGCCACCAAGATGGCCAGAGCTGGAGCACTTGCTTAGCGAGCAGAGTATGGGTCCATTCAGCCTGAAGAAAAGATACCTGCAGGGGACCCTGCAGCATCCAGTGTTCATGGGGATGTTCTCAAGAAGACAAGAGTCAGGCCCTTCACAGCAGTGCTTGGTGAAAGGATGAGTGATGACAGGCATAAAGAAAAAGAAGAAAGCTAAATACAAAAACAGTTTAGCTATGAGAACAGTCAAGTATTGGAGACCAGAGAAGTTTTGCAGTATGCAGCCTTGGAAGTTTTCAAGACCTAACTGGATACAGGCCTGAGCAACTTGAGTTGATCTTATAAGTGATCCTCCTTTGAGCAGAAAGTTGCCCTTTCAAACTTGAATTATACTACTCCAAGATTCCAAGCCAGATAACTAACCTAATTTACGTTCAGGACTAGAAAGCAATCCTATATAAAGTAAACAACTAATCTAGATAGTTTTTTCTTTAGTAACCAAAGAAATATATTAGTTATTCATGCAAAAACCAATTTTTATAGCTATTTGCAATTTGAAGAGGTTCAGTGAATCCATTTGCTTTGAATAAATATTGGAAAATCAGATATTTGGTCAAAATTTTGAGTACTCTCCCATTTTTTGTCTTGGAGGTAAGAGAACTCCTCACTGTTCTTTGTCAACACTTGACTGTAGAGTAGGGTGTGATTTAGACTTTCATCTAAAAAAAGCCCTAAAAACTAAATTTGATCAAAATATAGCTCTACAGAGGCCAGGTTTCTGCATTCATAAGTGATGTAAAGAAAAGTTTTTAACTAGTATATTGCCAAAAAGTAGACTGCATGTAGTACAGAGAACGTTATTAAAAATTAAATTCAATGTCATGTAAGAATGAGATACAGATCTTTGCTTCAGGAGTGTTCCACTTTATGTTTCTATTCAATATTGAAAGAACATGACTGAAATTCTCCTTCTATCCTGTTGTAGGCAAAGAAGTAACTTGAATTGTGAAGGCAAACAGATGACAAGTAATTATATGTGTGGGTGAGTGAATGTCTAAAATTGAATTTCTGAATTCTAAAGCAGAAACCTCATACTTGCTAGCTGAAATGGGTACGGGGTGGCTGTGATGTTGGTACATTTGGACTGAACAATACTGGTGTGTCCTGAACCACCAATTAAGGAGGTGATCACATATAATTCTTCTATACAATGACTACTTAGAATAGAAAAAACTGATGTTCGAGGCCAAAAAACAAAGTAAACTCAGAGGAAAGATCCCAGAAATCAGATCACAGAGAGCTCTATGGACATGAAAGTCAGAGGATTCTCAGAGACCTTGGCCAGTGTGATCAGTACCACTGTAATATCTATACAGAGCAGCCTTCCTTCAGGGAAGGGAAGCTGAGACATAGCAAACACAATGGTGTGGTGTAGTGAATGAGTGTGCAAGGCAAATAAGTGGGGTGAAAGCTCTAATCTATGTGGTTCCCATTATCCAAATTTACTATGGGTTGTCAACTATTCTGCCTTTACTGTGTTTTTTGATTTGGAAGTAATTATGGGATAAATATTTACCTAAGTAAAGTTATGGAAATATTGTTCAAGACTACTCATGATTTTCAGTGAGAGTTATAAAGTGTATGAATTCATTATGTTAAAATACAAGAGTTTAAAAACTGAGAATTTTGTTTCCTACTCACTCTCTGTTTTTAACTAGAAAAGGTAGAATTGCTAGCACTTCAGAAATTCAGGGAAAAAAAATTCTTACTTTGTCATTCAGTTTTCTCAGTAAATTAAATAGGTTTTTCTATACAGCAAGTTTCACTATTTAATCTGCTTAGTCAATTTCTGTTTTGCTAAATGTTTCCGTAGATTTTTATTTGGTAGAATGGCAGTATCTATCTATCTATCTGAAAAGCAGAAAAAATGTAATCGAAAGAAAGAATTCAAGACAGTTGTTATACAAGAAATACTTCATTTAACTTCAAAATAGAATTTACACCATATCAGAACGGATCATTATTTTCTCTAAAGAGATGACTAATGTGAACTTCTTTATGTCTACACATAACTCCTAATAGAAGAAAACTACTCTTGTTAAATGACATTTAAGCACTTTTTTTAATGTTTATCACTTCTTAAGGGAATAATATTTTAAAAGTTTGACAGGGACTGTAGATGTACCTCACAGAGGTGTCTGCAAGACTAATTTAATGTTCCAAATTGTGTTATTAGACTACAAATAAAGTGCAACTCTTCTCTTTGCGTGGATGTTCATCATTAATTTTATAGAAAATTATAGAACCATTCTAACTGATGTGGAACTTAATCCTAAACTGAAACCAGATCTACAAATTTTGCTATGATATTCTGTTTTAACATTGATTTAAATGCAGTACCTTAATGCACAAGCCTAATGCTATAAGATATTTTGAATTTCTTTTTTTCAACATAAGGGGATAAATGGATAATGTGATAGAGAATAACCTGCTGATGGAACTTGGGCTAGCCATTTAAATGTCCAACAGAAAATATTGTGACACCAAATTCTGAACACCTAAGAGAAAAACCTTTTTCTTCAAGTTATTTAGAAGGCATGTATAACTAGAAACACAAAGCTAAATCTATCTTCATTTGAATAAGTGGTAGTGGGGGTATTTTGCATTTTATTTTTTTCTTTTAGAAGACTGTCTTAAAACCATTTCCTTTAGAGGACTGTTCCAAGAAAATACCAGAGTTGGTACTGAATTTTCACCAACACGAGCAAACTGTTCACGCATTAGCACTCAACCTAGGTGCTCAAGAGTGTGTATGAAGGGAAACTTTCTGTGGTCATCAAAGAACAGGAAAGATGTAAAGACCAAAAAGGCCTTCTCTATAGAGCATCCTGAGGCCATGATCTAACAGTTAGAGGTAGTAGATAGGTAGTAGTTTACATAGTTTACATAGGTAGTAGCTATTTTGTTTTCTGAAATGCAACTGTGTTTATCAGATCCAAGTATACGTATAATTTGTACAGAACTTCATAAGCATCCTGATCATTACAATTCATCTTCAAACAAACCTAGTTGATGTCTCAATCATAAAAGTTTACCCCGCTCCAGCAGCAAATGGTACTGATGTAATGGAGGAGTTCTGTGGAGACATAAAATGACATAATTAAAACATTAGTATTATTCTGATTGATTTTGATTTTTTTAAAAAAAAAGCCTCCAAAAACTAATGTAGAAAAATTGTGTAGCATCACAAAATATCAAAGAAGACATTTATTTTAGTTGTGTTATGCTAGCAATTACAATTACCAACATAAAATTTTACCAAAAATCCTAAATTTATATATATACGGGTTAGCTTAAACAGCTATTCAGTGTTTTGTTGCTGTTTTCTGTTGCTCATTTTTTCCTTTGTTTTCTGAACTATTTTGGGAACTATTTTGTTGCACTGTGAACAAAAGTGTGAACTGAATGGCACTTTGCATCCTTATGTGGGATTTTTGGACGTCTCCCTAAATGACTTTGCTCTCTAGAAAATAAAGAATGTAATATGCAAATTTATTCCTGTGAAACAGGTCTCTGGATTGTACTGCTAGGGTTATAAACCTGCAGCTATGTACTGTGTTGCTCAGTTCCTGGACTTCCTTTAATAATACAGTAAATGGTGAAAAACATCCAGTCATCCTCTTCTTTATCCAATAAAGGTTCAGGGTCTCATTTTCCATAATGGAGGAAGAACAGGAAGACAATGTTTTCTGTTTCTATAAAAACTGTTCACAGCATAAAAATTAAAAAAAAATTCAATACTTTATTAGACTTAAGATAGCGTGATTTAGTAGCTGAAGTGATTCAGGCATGTACTGGGAAGAAGAGATATGTTTTGATGACTATATTCAGGCTTTTGATATTAAGTAGTCATTGAATAAGATAAATATGCAATTTCTGATGTCAAAGGAGAGAGTCTGGTGTTCTCATTAAAAACTATTAAGTTCTAATCATATTCAATTTTTCTTGCTCTGTAGATTGGAAAATCTAGAATTATTTTCAATAAGCCTATTATCGATGGATAGGGCATAACTTTGCTTTATTGGAAGTAGGAGAGAAGAGAAAGGAAAGGAAGATATGCAACTTCATTCCCTCAGGCAGAAAAGATAGATGATTATGGATAAAAATAGTTCAAAATAGCTTTCTCCTGTAGTCATATTTCAAAAATCACCAATAGTACCACTGCATTGTTCAAGCAATTTTTTTTTCTCTTGAAGTGTAAGAATTCGAGAGTTCAATGGGATTGATATTTCAGCAAGTCCAGCAATTTTTATGATTTTTGTCATCCTTAAATATGAGGAATGAATTGAAGATGGCAGACAAACTATGAATAACTATCTTTTGAACTTTAAAAGAGAATTATAACAAAACAGAAATCCCCTGTAGTTTTTGTACTGGGATGCTTCTGGAACTAGTCAGGATTAACGTGGATTTCAAACTGGAAGTTCTGGACAAAAATGTCCATATTCTACCTAGGTCCGTCTTTGGGTGTTCAGATAGTTCATCTGGATCTGATCCTAGGTGGTTTGCCCAAGGCTAATAGCAACTTAGTGGCAGAGTCTGGATTACAGAAATTGCTGATCACCTGCCTCATGATCAATCCATCAAATGAGGCTGAATAGAAAAACGCATCTCCAGCTGTTACAGAACACATGCTGTTGTAAAAATTAAAAGGAACCAGCTGTCTATAACCCCTGAGAAATTTGAATAGACCCACATTTTTCCACACAATCATGCTGTAATTACATGTCACCCCAGGTGTTCTCAATATGATTACTCCCTACAAAACTATAAGCGAGGCACAAGACAGCCCATACAGCTGCAGGAAAAATAATGAGGCAGCGGGGTTTCTCTTTTTCTGCGTGTGTTGGTTTGGTGCTGTTTATATAGCCAATCTGTTCCTTGGGATTGCTGAGAGAGCCCTTATGGTCCCAGGTATCGAGGGACCGTAAATGCTGACCTATATAACTGGAACATGGAATCATGCTGCTTTTTTTGACAAAGATATCTATCACATATTTACTTTGAAAGCCACTCTGAAAGGTACAAACCCTTTAAGAGAATAACATGCCAATATGAGAACACTGGAAGACACAAGCAATAACATTTTTATTATTTCCAGTAATTTCAAAGACATCTCCTTTTCTTATCTACACAAAGATGCATTTACATTTTAAAAATATTATAGCCTATTGTATACCCCTGCATTCAAACCTCTTCTTGCAAGGTTTTGAACTGTCATATTCTGATTCCCAAAAAGGTATCTCAAGACACAAATGGCTAGATATTTTGAAGTTTCCTTTTACTTTTTTAGTTGGGTTGTAGGATTTTTCATTGGGGTTTTGGTTTTGTTTTTTTTTTTATTTGTTTGGGTTTGCTTTTTTTTTTATTATTTTGTTTCATTTTGGTTTGGGTTTGGTTTTGGTTTTTTGTTGTTTTTTTTGTTTGTTTGTTTGTTTTTGTTTGTTTGTGGGTTTTGTTTGTTTTTATTTTGGGCAGAAAACAAGGACTTCGGTTGACAAATTTGTGAACTAGAGAAGAAATTAATTAATTTGCATATTTTTAAGGGAAGACTTGTTTTTCAACTAATGCTGAATTCCATTAGCTTTAAAGCCAGAAATAACCATTTCCAAGGTAGAAACACTGAGACACAGGTCTTCATATATACTTCAACTTACTACATACTTTCTGTTGCTAAATTTAGAGACACTGAAGAACTACTGATGCTTGGTTGGGAATTACGGTATCTGTATTCTGGTTGTGAAGTTAAACCATGACGACTGAACACTCAGTTAGCAGTGGGCTAAAATTGTTCAGGAGCTGTAAGTCAGGAAAGGTTATCGTTAGAGGTAATGATGCGATGTGCTTTTTGGTAGAGAAAAAAGCATGATTCATTTCATTTCTAAAACTTTTTTAAGGATATGGATGCAGACATTGTCATAAAATGCAATGTAGGTAGTTTATATGAGATGAAGGCAAGAAAGTCAGCTTTTAATGTTTTTCTGCAATTTTTTTAAAAACCTCTGCTCCAGAGTGGGCTTCTCAAGGGCTTACAACCTCCTTTGGGTATCCACCTGCTCTGGTGTGGGGTCCTTCTGGGGCTGTGGGTTGATCACTGCTTCCCTGTGGACCTCCATGTGTTGCAGGGGGACAACCTACCTCACCGTGGTCTGCACCAGGGGCTGCAGAGAAATCTCTGCTCCAGCACCTGGAGCACTTAGGTTGAGATTTTTGTTGTGTCAGCACAGTTTCCTAAGGAATTTATTCACCATGTGGTCATTTCTTATTTGTAGGAAATGTTAGTGGGGGATTTTTTTTTTTTTTAATCCTTTTATCTTAGAGTAGTAGGATTACAAAATTCCTGATACATTCAGTATTTGTACCAACAAAATATTTTTAATGTTTTAGAGACCTGGGTGACAGTATTTGAAGCATCACTGATACACACCATATAAGTAATTGCAGTAGATGCCTTAACTCTGAACTTGGTGCAAGCTATAAAAATGACTATCCTTTTAAATATAGGTTATTAAATTTTTGAAATCATTTCCTTGCAAATCAGTTTTATTTTTACATTAACATAAACTACGTAGTGGCATCTCAGTATGAAATATTTTAAAGGCTTCCTAATTTAGCACACAGATTAAAAAGGAAGCTGAATCACTACAATGGAGAGCTTCTACTGGAAGAAATACCACATTCCTAATTAGTTTCGGACCATATATTAGACATTTTTACTTACAAAATTATATACTAGCTATATTTTCTTTCATGGACTATAAATGGTATGAATTATTTTTGATACTGTACTGAAAACTCTGCAAAAAAAAACTACTTTGTCATTTGAAAAGATATCCAGAACCAAGAAAATCATGATGGAACTGCTATATCAGACACTGTCAAACCTTTGTTCAAATGAACATCTATGGGCCTCCCACTAAGAAACATTAATTTTTTTGTATTTGTCATTACAAGCTGGTTGGAATATATCTAAATTATTGCTTATCCAATTATTTTTAAAGATGAAAAATAATAAAGATTTTATAAATACTTACTTATTTTAAACTTTAGAATGAATACAACTAAATCAAAACACAGTATTTCTGTTAAAAAATGAGTACATTTAGATTTCTTCATTCAAACATGTACATGTAGATTTCTTTGTTAAGCTTTGTTAAGCTTTCATTAATATAACATTAATATAACTTAGGTGCTAAATGCTAAGTCTTAGTTAAGTATATAACTGAGATAAAGTAAAAAGCTATCCAGCTTGCTAAGTGATTCTATTCTTGCTTATTAAAAAATGCTTTGAAAATTAGCTAACATTCTTTAAAATTCAGAACTTTTATTGGTTGACTACCTCCTACTTAAATTTACAAAAGGATAATGAAAGAATCTCTCATTAATATAGAGTGGATGATGCCGCTAATATAGCAATATATAGTTTGTATGCCAACTTCCTTGTGTGTTAGTTAATCCTGATGAACATTACTATTTGATATAATATTGCATCAAAAGATTCAGAATATAATTTCTAACATTACCAATATCAATTTTGTACCCTTTAACAGCAAAATGTCTGATTTCACATGTGACATTTTTGCTTCACCATATTTTCACTTTGAAATCTGTAAAAATATGCATTGAATTAGACTTTAAAACATCTTCAATTTTAATTAAATTATTGAATTTTTTTCACAGTTACTCAAATATATTTTTCATGCAATAAATATTTTATATTTATTTTTATATTTAATTTTATATTTACCTTTTATTTATATTTGATATTTATTTAATATTCTTTACTGACTTTTTCATAACTTCTTGTCTGTTCAAATCTTGTCATTCAAGACATATTTAATATTACTCACTATTTTTTTTCTAAAACAAGCATATTTCCATTTCACACAAATACAAATCCATTTCATTGGAATAATAAAAAACAGGAATTGAATATCTTTTTTTTCTGCAGGTACATACCGCAGATCTGAAAAAGAAAAAATAAACACACTAGTATCCTAACCATAAGAAGATTGTGCTTATTGAATTTTTTCTGGTTCTGTAACAGAAGTTGTTAAAATCAAATAATGACAAAATCTCATTTGTTTGGTTTGAAACTGAAGCTATGTACAATATTTGGTAAATATTGTATAATATATTTAAAATATTGCACAATATATGTAAAAGTACCAAATTATGTTTTGTGAAGGGGGGTGAAACTAACTTTATTGGACAATGATACGTTCTCCAAGAGTCTGTGAGGGTGACAGGTGTTGAGAAAGGCTTTGGGAATAATGGAGAGAAGGGATTTCAAGAAATAGAATGAAGAACATGTCAAAAAGGCCTGTAGTGACCTAACAAAACAAAGAATACAAAAAAAGGGAATCTTAATTTTGTCCATATATTAAATTAGGGGGAAAAAAAGGTAGTAGGGGAGTAAAGACTTACTTTAAGATAATATTTAACCAGAAGAAATTATTATAAATTAATTATGAATAAGTTTGGGCCTGTTATTTGAATGGGTTCTGACCTATATTAGCATGGGTTCTGTAAAAACTTCCAACAGTTTTCTTGTCATAATTTTTCATATCTTTGAGGATAGAAAATATGCTAATTGTGAAAGAGTTCTATATCAGTTTCTTGACAAGCAAGGCTTTCCCCTCCAATCCCAAATCTCAAAAATATTTTTAAGATTAGCTGGAATAGGTACTGTGAATTTTTAGATTGCAAATAGAATTTCTGAGATAATTTACATGCTAGTGCAACAAGGAGAGACGCTTCATTCTGCAAGTACTTTAATTCTGATCTGAACACATAGTCTGTGGGTACAGAAATGTATTGTAGAGCTCAATGTCGTAGAAAGGTAGATAGAAGGAAAGCACAAGAGCTAATGTTATATGTTAATAAAGTAGGAGTTGCTTGAAGTAAAAATAGGTCCTTTTGTGCTTCCTGCAAAAAGAAAAATATCATATGACAGATTTATGGAAACCTAGATTAGTTGCTTCTGATACTGTCATCAAAGCAGATGTTTGGATAAAGATTACTGTAAGAGTGTGAAGAATTTTGTCTCATCACTCTAATTTATTTTGCCAGTAATAGTCAGAATAACAGAATAAACTCTCCAGAAATTTTCCTAGCTTTCATTAAATGCTTCTCCCCTGCTTTTTGTGGCATCATCATCTTCCTTTCAAACTATGTTTTCCTGAATGTATTACTGTCATTCAATGCAATGTTTATATTGCTTTAGTCCAAAGGCAAAATTATCACCAAGTAGGCCTTTACATATTAATCAAAATATGTCTGAAACCCACAGGGTTATTAGTAAGCTGAATGAAGAGCAACCAGAAAACAAAGCCAGAACTAAGCATTAATGTTCAGACTGGCTACCGCAAATGAAATAACATAAGAACTGTGCTTTTGAAATTATGGCACACAAATTCCTTCCAACTACCTTCTAGAAAAATTATTGTTTTGTCATAAACTTAAGAAAAAAACCCCAAAAAATATATGGGATGATGTAAATGCAATGCTCAACAGAAAAAAATTGAGTCCAAGCAAGAAGAAAAAAATTCCTAGAGATTCTGTGCCTAGGATTACTAAAAAAAAAAATAATGAGTGCAGAATCCAAAAAGTGTGTACAATCACTTCAATAGAAATAGCAAAAGATAATTTTCTTTAAAAAACACTTAACTCTTTTCATTCCCAGTTGCACTTGCTTTCTTGTTGGTGACACCTCTCTTACAGTGACCTCTTTTAGCTGCCTGTCAGTACTAGACCACTTTTTCTGACCTATCTGTTGCCTGCTGATTGTGTGAATCTTCCAGTCAATTCTAAATTACATATGGTCATGACATTTAAGAACGAACCAGAACCAGATTATGAGGTCTGAAAGAGATAAACATGCAGAATATTATAGAAGAGCTTACTTCTTGTCCATCTCTGGTTTCCATTTGAAAAAAAAACAACCAAAAAAGTCCCCATAGTCCTTGGACTTGTCTCAAATAGGAGCCAGAGCATGTTCCAGTAAATGTCTAATAAAGATAAGAACTAGAATAAGCATCAGATGGCACTAGAAAATCAGTCCTTGTAGTTTAAGGGAATGTGGAATGTGAGAAAATCTGGTTCATTAAGTTACCTGATTAAGGACTATTCATTATAAAATAAATAACAAATAACTAAGAAAGTGATAAATTAAACACACAGATACACAAACCTAAGGAGCAGGTGATAACAGAGACAATAACAAAGACCAGAACTCTTCTCTGGTTGATTGATGAGCAATTAAGAAAACACTCAGGAATAGCCTTGAAGAGAGTTGACCTGAACTTAGTAACTGATAAGAAAGGGGAAACAAGACTAGCATGAATATCATGGAATGCTGAAGGGTTCCCTGTGGGATTTTGCTACACTTATCATGGGCTTGTGGAATTATGCAAAACCTATTGCTGGGAGAGACAGAGCTGGGTAAAGGAGGAATCAGAGCAGATCAGGGAGGAAGTGTGGGAAGATAGGGAGGAGAAAGGATATAAACAGCTGATCAAAAGTGAGCAGGCATAAGTCAATGTGCTTGTAGACGGAGCCCTGCACCTGATAACTGTGATCTGTCCTATTTTCTCATTAAATCTTTTTTCTTAAATATCTTTCTGTGCAATTTATCTCATCTGTGAGTACTGAAAAGTCTATGTGCCAGCAACTGGAGGCACTAGAGCATATATTTTTCTCCTACTGGTTTTAACCCTGTGTATGTGTACAAATATGTGTCATTCAGTAAAAAATTTCAAGCTGGACTAACAGACAAGTAGGAGGAATCAGACAAGTCTGATTCTGGTAAGACTCAAAATCTGACTAGGAAAGTGTTCTCAGGGTCCACTCATTGTTTTGAAGTAGTCTGAGAACCCATGATGATGTTTGAAAGATCTGTGAGTATTGGGGGGCTTGTGAGCCAGGTGTGTGAGTGTGTGCATGTATGCCTCTGTCATGGACAAACGTTTAAATGGGAAAACAGCAACCTGGGACACATCAGTGGACAGAGATTAACCTGAGATCCCAGGTATCTGGGTGCACTAGGCTAGTACATGGTGGCTTTATAACTTCCCTTCACAGATAGAGCCTCTCAGGACCTTAAAATGCTTTTTAAGGCTTTTACACAGATTTTAATACCCTACAGCTCTCCTGATATCAACATACTAATTTCTTTCTAAGTGCCATTAAATGCCACAGTAACTGGAAGATGTCTTGGACATTAATACGGAATTATTCTCTCCTACTTTACGTGCTTATGTTAAAATAAAATAAAACATACCTTACAAGTATAAATTACACCCTACAAGTGATTTTTTTTCTCACTATTAAATATACAGGGAGTCTGGAATGATTATTTCAGACATAAACATTTCTACTTTAGATGTCTGGTTTTGATTAGATGAATCCCACTGTCACCAAATAGAATCTGCCCTTGTAGCTCTCTCAAGGTTGAAAGGGGGAAGAAAAACACACCAAAGGATGTATTCACAAGCTCAGTGTTACACTATTAAATGTTACAAATTGCTAAGCAAGCAGCCATCTGAAAACTACAGGTATATTTCAAGAACGCTTCAGCAGCAAAGATTTTTCTTTTCTAGAATAAAAATACACATCACATGTTAACCATGTTTTTATGTGGTGAGAAGCCATATTAATAAGGGTCTCCTAGTGCTTGAAATTTTCTTTCATTGAACGTGTAGTTGATATACAAGTATATCCGTTCTCAGTTTACGCACTAGCTAGAACAACATTCTTCTATTCCCTGACATAATTCCCTGTCTTGTTATTATTCACATGTAGGGCATCCTTGTTAAGATAAAAGAGTTAGATGTATTTTTGACCTCTACCTGAGCCAAGACCTCCAGGACAGTGTTTTTATCTATATCTGTATTTTTATCTTCTATCATTAATCTGACCTTTATGTGATTAATGAATAGATCTAAATAGATATAAGGCCTATGAGCTTTTTTGGAGCTGTAATGAATTAGATAATATAGTGATTTGAAATAACTTTTTCAAATAAAATACTGTTTGAATTTAAAATGGAAATAATAACTAAAAATGAAGTTACAGTACAATAAAAGATTTACTGCATGTTTGTCTTTCCTGGACACTTACATAGGCCAAAATTACCGGAAGATCTCAGGTGTGAAAGTTTGGTTTCAGCTAAGGTTTGAGACCAGCTTTAGGAAGTGTGTTCCTTTATAAAGTTAATGAAAATCTTTCTGTTTGCACCTGTGACTGGGGCTTGATCAAACCAGTTTGACAGCTCAGCAGGAGGGCAGGAATAGACTTCAAAGCATTTAGTTTTCTGCATTGTCTCAGGTATTTGCTGGAACAGCTGCTGTCAACTCATCCTCTCCCAGTAAATGCTGTCAGCTTCTGCTTGAGTTAACCCCTTAGACTCATCAATTAAACAATACGAAATAACCAACAGATGGAACATACAATATGTATGAATACAGTCCCACTTTCTTTAGTCTTTCTCTACTGAAATAAACAGCATGAAGTTTTCATAATACATAACCTTCTAATGCTGTAGGAGTTTATTGTTTGGTTTTGACTTATGACTGCATTTTTATCATTATGTGGCAATACAATCAAGGAATAGACAAGGAAATGGAAATTAAACAAAAAATCTATAGTGCATAAATGAAACTGAATTCTGTGTTACGGTTTCAAAAAGTTTTTTGTCTTATGCTCTGATATTGAGATCATGCAAGTTCAAAAGGGTCAGCTCAGGTTAACACTTGAAAGAAAATCCTCTAAGCTGAGGTGAAAACTACATGAAATAGGTGTGAAAGGTGAACTATGAAATCAGTATCTGTGCTGAAAGGCACATCAGCGGAATAGTAAAATAAACTGAAGGGAATGTATCCTCCTTATTGTGCATATTTTTTTATCCAGCAGTTCGCATTACTTTGAGAAATATCTGAGTGATATAAAAAAAAAATCTGTAGCATATTTTTTCATGGTTGAAATGAAGTCGTGCTGAGGTGGCTAGAGGTCGTGTTTTGCTGGAGTTGTTTGGAAGAATTTTTCATGTGGAGCAACTAAATGCAATTATTTTAACCACAGGTATCATATTCCTGAACTATCCTCACTTGAAAGTTTTTCTTTGCATGATCAAAACTGTTGTGGAGTAATTTCCTTAAAATTTCCTTCTACCTGCAAGATCATTTCAGCGGAGGAAGTGAGGACTAAAGGAGGAAGGGCTTGCACTATCACTACAAGCTTTGGAAACACATTCTTTTGTGGAAATATTTGTATTTTTCATAAATTCAGTTGTAGGTTTACATGCCATAACAAAAAATAATGAAAAAAAGTAGAAATAGTCTGAAATTAAATTTCAGAGAAAAAAAATTGTGTAATAGCCTTCTCTTGCATGCACAAACCTTACCAAATGCAATCCCATTTTTAGATTTTCAAGCGCAGGCACATCTGCCAGTAAATATTAAATTATATTATATGCCTGTCATTTTCACTTGTCTAGCTTGTACCACTCTTTCAGAATTCCCCAGTAAGAAAAAGATAACCGAGATTGAAGACTTTCAACAGAAAAACTTAAACTTTTGCGAACTAATTAATTTTTCGACTTTGTCAAAAGTATACTTTAAAGCTTAATTTATTCTGAAGGCAAATTATAGATGCAGATAATGTGATTTTTGTTCTGCTCTGTTTGGATAAACTTGAGACACCAAACCTTCATTTCATTCACTCAGTGTTTCCTCTGTGTTTTCATTTCCTTTTTTTTTTTATGCTCAGTTCTGTCATGGAATAAGAGAGAAAAAAAAATTTAGAAAGATTTATTTTTATATTAAAATCATGGATAGAATTGAATAGTTTTAAGCTACTTAAGATAGACTACATGAAAATGATTCAAAACCATATTTTAGATATTTTAAATATCCATTATTTAGCTATATTTGTATTTTTTAGCTAATTCCTGTGATTATTTTGATTTGTAATTATTCTAGTTAGACATTCTGCAATTTTAAGATGATACTGATGTGTTGGCTTTCTGATGTAGTTCTAAGCACTACCCTCTCTCACAAGAAGGCAATCAGGAAACTGGTGGCTGGCCTTATCCACAGATTAGACTACGTGCACCATTTTGGCAGCACTAATGTAATTTGTTTATAAAACTCTCTTCTCTTCCACTCCTGCAATTGAACTATGTCTAAAGAACAGTTCAAAATTCCATTGAAGCACTCAGGAATATTACTGATATTAGCTGTAATGCCATAAATTTTTCAACTTCGTTTCAGTGACTACTTTTCAGGTCATGAAAAGTGAATAAACAACAGGAATACAGGTCAGTGATGGAGGATGGCAGTAGTGTATCTTTCAAATAGGAGTTCCAGTCAATGTTATCGTTTTGGATCCTCAAGTTTTATTCTGTCTTGTTTGGTTTATTTCCTGACAGTATAAATAATAAAACTGGAAAAGGGTGATTTATTATATGCAGAATGTGTCACTGTCTATGATCTGTCAGAGGAATTTTTGGTTCTGTCTGCTTTGTCTCTGATGTTTCTTTACTTTAATAATGGCACTTCAGTGGTGTTCAGGTTGTAGCAGTTGATTTAAAAGTTTGTGTTGTACAGACCTTGGCATTGATTATTTGCAGACATTTAGTTTCTTCCCTCCTAACTAACTTCATAAGCAAACTACAGTCAGCAGACTGTACATTTGGATATCTAAGGCAAGATTATATCAGCTGGCTTCAGGTAGTTAGACTTTATCGAATCTTAGACAGCATAGGCCAGTAGATCCATGTTAGTCTTCCATTCCATGTGCTATGTAGATAACTCCTTTCTGAACACCGAACATATGTGTAGACTAATTTCTCTCTTTATTTTACTAGTTCTGTGCATATCTTTGAGCTCAGGTCCTTTCTCAGTTGCTTACTTATCAAGGATAGAGGGTAGTTTTGACTGCAATTAATATAGTATAGGCTAATTTGTGGACTATAAATTTCCCCTTTCTGTTAAAGGGAAAAAAGGCATTATGGGTAATTTCTCTTTTCAGGACACGAAGTAATTCTACGTTGATAGAGAAGTAATATTACTTCCGCATTATTCATAATCTTCAAAGGAAGAAGACAATATTTAAAATTTCTAATTCACAAAACCTTGGAAAACCTACAAGATTTTCAGAAAATCAAGTGTAATATGGTTTAAACAAACAAGCAAAAAATCTTCTTTTATTTTTTTAAGTTAAAAAGGACAAAAGCAAACCGTAAACTCGTTTTTGACAATCAAATACTTAAAAAAAATATTTGCATTAAATCACATCATCATTTTTGAGAAATCTACTTGAATAAAGACATATATATGCTAGAGAAGTCACATCTTATCATATTACAAATGTACATTAGAAGAATTTCCTTTATTCCAATTCTAAAATTCAAGCATTAGGTAGTAAGAGATAATGACAAGGCATACAAAACTAAATCCTCTAAAGTTCTGTCACCAGGGATAGCTATTATGTCTGTGATTGAAACCATTTGGCAATTTCAAACAACTCTGAATGTATCTACCAGATGTGTGATGTGATTCATTGTATTATATCCCTGGTGCCTATAATGATATAATTTTTTTGTTCACATTTGGAAATACTAAAGGTTCTTGTCCCTTCAATAAATTACATAAGTCAGACAACACACTATTTTGATGTAGTGACATTTACTGTGAATTGATCGCATCCCTAAAAAAATATAGGAGAATTCTAGCACTCTAGACAGGGGTCTGAGTGCTAGGAATACATTAATGAGAAAATTCAGCTCCATAGACTCCCAGAAGGAAGTGTGCAGTAAAGAAGTCCTTTATTAAAGAGAGATTAAAATTTTATGGGAATATTGCAGAGGAAACATTTATTTCTTGAATACTCTCAATCACTAAAGGTGATTTAACGTGGAAGATAGGTGAGGTACAAACAGAAGATCCACATATCAGTATTTCACTTATGTATATATACTGGTCTTCAGCAGAAAGAGAACAGCATTAGCTGTTCTAACAACATGAGCAAGAGCTGTCAGTTTCCAAATAAGAGTAGTTTTATTTGTCATTTAATGGTCTATGTTCTTTGGTATAAAGGTTTTAGGTATTTTTTCATGCTTTAAATTAACATTGTAGTTAATGATTTGTTGTGCTTTAGCTCTTTATAAAAATGTTCAAATACTTTATACAAAAGAAATAATCCTGCCTCATTAATATTTAAATATTTTGTAAACAGGGAAGCTGTTTCCTATTTCTAAGGCTCTTACCATCTAAAGGAAATTTTGTTACAATTTGCTGGACTATTGCCCTGAAAAATTAAGGAATTCATAAAACGAACTCAAAATTTTACTTACCGTTATGTAATATTCACAGTTTAAACTTCCAACCATTAAAAATATAGCTTATAGAAAAGGAATTATTTGGAAATTGAGAAATGCACCATGCATCAGTTCATGAATATTATTCATCCATGTAAAGAACTGCATAAGCCAGGATTGAAAGCCTGAAGGTAAAAACTCTGACGTGGACACAGTGAGCTCAAAGATAGCACATCTGATTTTTTCCATGCCTGAAGGTTATATATATGATAGTCATAAAGATAAACAAGCCTGATATGACTAAATAAGAGTCTTTATTTTACTTTATTTGTAAAAATCTTTCCGAGGGAATGTAAGAGCTGGTATTTTAAATTTGCTAAAGTAAATTTGCATAGGAACTAGATAACTATTCAGTGTGTTCAATGGCAGACAATAGAAAGTCATGGATTGAAGATGACATTGTTTGAATGACATTTTTTTGTATCCTATACAGACAAAATTAAATATTTCTATTATGCCTTATGATGAAGACCGTTCACAGAGATCAGATTTTTTTTTTAAAAAACCCATGCACTAACAAAATGATCATGCATGTGAGTGAGCATGAGTAGCAGTTTTATACTAATGCATGGGCTGCACTGCCAAAGCCCCGGTTCTTGGTAGTGAATGAGTGTCCACCATCAGCAGGCAACAGATACTAAACAGGCTTCATGTATTTTACATGTGATGAGGAGTTATTCTGTACACAAGCAGTGCCACAAAATTCTATGGACAGATTGAATATATAGGCTCTTTGAGGCGTGTCTCTACCAATAAATCAAGGAGACCCAGGGACCTTAACCAGCATCAGAGTTCAGAGAGTTGTAAGGTCATACATTTCAGGGCACAGTTTGGTTTAATATAGCAGTTTTCAATGTGTTCTCAAAAATCACATAATTTTTAAGGGTAGAAGGTTGCTCAGGCAACCTGTGTTACTTGATATCATTTGGATTTAATAGGTATCCATTGAATTTAATCACTTGTCAGGAAGATTCATCAACTTTTAGCCTCCCTTGGTTGTTCTTTTGGCTTAATTGAGTTACTCTCACGCTGATGTTTAGTGTCATCTGAAATGACTAAGGGTGACTAAGATAAATGATACAAGAGTATGACAAAAGACCCGTAGGGGACATGTCTTCTGCCATGGCCAATTTCATATGAAAATTCTTCAGTGAATTTGCCTTGAAGTAAATAAGTTTAATGCACTAAGTGTTAATTCTAGGGTTGAAAAAGGAGACTGAAATTATTTTTAAAGACTTGATGCATTTGTAAGAACTTCATATGTAAAAAATCCAGGAATTCTTCTTCCCCTGTTGTGGTTCCTATATCAGTTGTGTTTGTACAGCTTCTTCTGTGAAAACTCACTGATTATTTTAGGAAAGATCATTGAAAACTATAAATAATAATAATCACAAATATCAGTAAATTTAGCCAAAGGGAAAAACAGGTATTCTTCAGAACAGAGAAGCTAATCAAAGGAATTTGATGATGCTGAAGATCAGGGTAGTAGTCAAAAGTAATATCTGCTAATCTACATTTTTCTGTTTCTTTTATTCTTAATTGGCTGAAAAAAAAATAAAATATAATAAAACCCATTTTTTTTTCCCATTCACCATTTGGAGTTTTTGTTTGTATCAGTAAGTGGAGGTGGCAGAAAATGTCAGACCAGTCTTGGATCATCTGAAGGCAACCGCAAAGTAACACCCTACATAGGGGAGGTCTATCATCATTTAACAAAGAAATTTGAGATCTCCCACAGTTGGAATATGTTTCTTGTAGAAATTAATGAATACTTAGTACTGTTCTGCCATTTATTTCAACTCACTGACCCAACTATCCTTGAGGAATAGAAGTGTTTGTTTTGGCAAGGGAAAGGAAAGAGGGAGCAAAGTCGCGGATTCGATGTATCTCCATCTTAATAAAGTTGTTTTAAGACGTTGAATTGCTTGTTGCATATGCCTAAAAAATAATAGTAAATGTTCACAGCTAAAAGACACATTTTAACAAATATTATTTGCTGTGTTGATAAGATATCAGAAGCCTCCATGTACCCCCTTTGTGGTGGTGTATTCTCTCCCTCCACCCCCTTCTTGGGCTTGTTTTACAGTCTCAGGTGCTCCTGATAAGTCTTGACTGAGCAAGCTGACTGGTAAAGTACCGTTTACTCTACCAGCTGGGTGGTGAGGCACCCTCGACTATACCACGACCTCTTTCATGGTAGAAGTGGGAACAATTCTGATCATAAAAGGAACATCAATTGCCCCACCAAAATGGACAGCAAAAGATAAGTTACCATTGTTAGCCTTGGTAAATCATTTACCTAAAACATAGACCAAGTGAAACAGTACTATTTTTACCAGACTTGCAGAAAAAGGTCCAGTAGTTACCAACTCAGGTTATAGCAAGTATGGGAAGTAAGGAAGGAATAAAACCAGTCCTCTTGCACCCTATAAACAGCAGTCCTAAGTGAGTTCCTTTAAGGAACCCTGGACCACAGCAGCCTGTGCCAGGACCTCGCTCTGAGTGGGACACCTCTCAGAGCTTGCAGATCCTCAAGTCTGAGATACTCATAGAGCAGTTGCTGACCACAAGGCCTAGGCTGATACCCTCCCCACACACATGATCTCTCTTGCCTGTGGAGAAACACTGAAGGTTTGATTTCACTGAATCTGAGGGAAATTTTTCATAGGCACCTTTACACACATATATATAGATGTGTGTATTTGCCTATGTCCATGTGTGTGAATAGATAATGGTATTAAAGTTGTTATTATAAATCTATAATTAATTCATTTTTATAGTTGTAGCAAATACTGTTAAATCACTTTATAAATGTTAAATTATTCAATGATTAAGTGATGCTAAACCCTTCTGCACCTTTATGCTTTAGTATCAATACCCTTTGCACCTTTACTCTTTTATATCCACAGTCTCCGTGTAAATCATTCCAAATTGATTCTCATCCAATTTTCCTGTATATGCTTTGCCTGTGTAGTAAGTAGTAGAGTGAATTTTGCCATTGAACTCTGTTCAAGTTGCACTTTCACATATTCATGTTAAAACTTGTTTTTTTGGTCAATACATTTGGTGATTCTTTAACCACTCTTTTGCAAAACCCTTTTAGTTGTATTCTCAATTTTATGAAAATAAGAAAAAAAAAAGATAAATTAACTGCAACAATAGTATAGAATTAAATACATCATTCAATAAATTATATTTTAATTATATTTTCTGTCAGAATTATTTACTTCCATCAATGTTACTGGTAAAGTAATTTTCTATTAAATGACTGACATTTATACAAGAAAATCAGTATTTAGTTCAACTATTTTTGAGTGACGGAAAAGAACATGCTATTGCATAAGCAATCTTTTTTTTCCTAAGCCAGAGTAGACCCCTAATTTTAAATTTTAGAAGTTGCTGAAACAGATGAAAAAATATATGAAATAAGATGGTGTATCCAAATGCTTTAAAAGGTATGATCCTTTGTAGGCCAGGTTATTCCCAGCTGTGCCAGCTGGAAAAAAATGCCAATATGATGTTGTGTATCCCCTGTTGAAATGAGCTGTCAAGCACACATCAGGAGACAGCAGATGTTAAAGACCACTGTGCTTCAAATGTCAAAGAAATTCAACCTTTGCTACAGTTCGAAACCATCTGTTGACATCCAAGTAGGATACTGCATGTCAAGTGAGTTATATTTCTCCTTTGTAGATTAAGACTTTGGACTCTTTTCTGTCCTCACTTACTTCTTGTGAATCTTGAGTTTAAGTTTAATTTAGGGAAGATCTACTACAAGTTGCAGTTTATCATCCTAAAGTCATGTGCATCTTGTGGGGATTTCATCAGGTGAAAGGAGGAATATAAAAGAAAACTAGTCCACAAATAAATGTTTAAACTGCACATACTACCTCTGTGTGAAAAGAAAATCTTAATGAAAATATACCAACGTAAGGTACTAAGTGACAATAAAGAGAAACAAATTCTTTTAAGGGGAAAAATGCATCTAATATATGTTAGAAAAATATCCTTGATTTTAATTCTTGACGATAATAAAAATACTTGTAATGAATCATCATTAATATGCATAAGAGTAAAAAAAAAGAGATGGCTACATAGACTTCAATGTTAAATTAATTAATAAATATCTACTTCTAGATATTACAATACCTGTAAAATATAACAAACTTTATGCATACAGATGTCAAGGTTATGCTGTAGCAAATACAAAACATGATTGCTAAATTACGCATCTGGTGCCCACGGAGTTGCATTCAAAT
The DNA here is from genome assembly GCA_013396775.1 of Cephalopterus ornatus. Classification (NCBI taxonomy): domain Eukaryota; kingdom Metazoa; phylum Chordata; class Aves; order Passeriformes; family Cotingidae; genus Cephalopterus; species Cephalopterus ornatus. Next base: position 25,714 of record VZRE01010482.1, on the reverse strand, counting down.
CTGGATTTGTCTGTAAGAGTTTCAGAAATAGCCACTGAGCTTAAATGTGTCTGTGGAATATTGAGCTCAAATGTGCTGTGAATTCCAAAGCAATCAAAACATACAGAGAAAAAAAGGAATAAAAAGTACCAACAAATCAAAATAAACAAACGCAATCTAGAAAAAACCCCAAGACTATCATTAGTTTGTAAATTATTAATTTACAATTAATTTAAAAATATCTAAAGAGTAGTTTAACTTAGTAAAGTATTTTAATAATTTCAGAATGTAGAAGTTTAGAGCCATATATAAATAGAGCAGTTATAAATTCTTATTTGAAGGACAGAAATCCACAACATTTCAATTTTTAACAGTGCATCAGATTAGCTTCTGGACTTAATTCTTAACAAATTAAAACCAAACCAAAACTAAAATACAGAAAGCCATATTCCTTATCATGACAATGAGAGATACTTGATATTCACAGTGAAGAACCCCAGCTAACACGACGAAGCAACCAGTAGGAAGAAGATCGTGTAGAATACATTGTATTATATGGAATAAGTAAAAGACAGTCTGTATGAGACATTACATTATTCGAGGGGCAGAAAGGGTGTTATTGTAGTCTGCAAGGATGAAAACAAAATTTAAAACTGCTGCCTGTTGGAATATTTAGAAGCAAGTTTGTACATAAAGATTATTCTATTTTTGAAGGCCTTAGGAAGGCAGTTTGTTTAAAAGGTCCTCAAGAAGATATTGCCTTTCTGAAGTCTTAGCTAATTTTGCCTAGCCATAATATTAGGCCTCGTATAAGATAGTGTTTTTACCTGCAGAAAAGGTCTAGCCAATATCCTCAGATCTCATAACAAAAAGTACTGCATTCAAAAGAATGATAACTAAAACCCATGACAAATTTATCCAGATAGAGATTTTAAACATTTTAAAATGCATGTCGGCCATTTTTAGTGGAACATCTTGCCATCTTCCAGTCCATTTTAGAGAAAAGTTGCTCTGGTCTAGGAAAACGTGTCTTAATTCGGTCCTGAGTCATTAAAGAACTTGAAGGTGTTTAGTTTCTGTGACTCTTCATGTTGTAATACCCATCTAACAAAACAACATCCATACATGCTTTTAAGTTTTAAACTTTTAAGTTAGCAAGAGGAAAATCTCCATAGTATTCCTTGTTATGGGCCCCATTATTATCTCTGCTGCAATGAAAAAATTGTTCAATATACTAATTATTCAAATATCATGGGATTACTGCAGCTCAATATGCATAAAACATCTGTCACTACTGAAAGAAGATGCAATTTTAACCTCTTAATTGGTCCAAGAAAGTATGCCAATTTTCCTGGACACATTGTTTTTAATTCTAAATAAGGTACTAAATTGTTCTGTACTACATAGATCGGGGTTTGCTTTAGTCATGGGAAAGTGAAATATACACTTTGCACAGAACATCAGAGACAGACCAGCTAATTCATTTACCTGAGAATAATTCACAGTCTAGAGTCTAAAATAGTCGGTAATGATGACGGTGTCCAGCTCTAAAAAATGACAAGAGACAATCACAAAAATAACTCCAATGTTCTATTCTTAACCCAAGAAAAATTGAAGAACCACATGGATACTGGACAATCTTGTTAAAAATACTTTTTTTTTTCATAAAGTTCCAGTATTTGCTCTGAAAGTTCATTACTGCCAACCACAGCTGATATTCACATATTAATTTTTCAAATCTAAAATTTGGTAAGAGTGCAAATGGTTATAAACTGGATCATATTTAACCACAAGATGTATCATACTAGTATTTGTTTTCCTCAATATTAATCTTCATGAACTTAGTCTGTAATGAGTCTTACAAAAGACAGGAACTTTTAGCAGGTTTTTCAAATTACAATACATACTAGATAATAGCTGGTGCTCTTTCATAATGAAATATTATCTGGCATTGAGGCATCTATGACAGAAGAAGTTATGACTCTTTTTAGAATTGTACTGAGGGTACTGGCGCTTTTATGGATTTCTCTTCCCCTGCTATCATTTGGGAAAGACAGCCTTGAAAAAAAACTGCACATTAGCCTTTCTTTCTTGAGGACATTTGCGAAGCTGTATAAACCCTTTCCTGTCAATCAGACACTCATTTCATCTTCACATAAGATCAATTTTCTGGTTAGACATAGTGACTGTGCTAGTCTACTTGGGGATTTGAGAAGATTGATTCACTTCTCAAAGTGCTTTAGGCGTAGTGATTTCTTTCACCTTCCCTATCTGTGCTGAGTAGGTCGGGAGTTTCTAAGTTCACACAACTTAATTCGTTGCATGGATTAATCTTCTGTCAACTCTAGTGTATAAACACATATCTACTAATGAAAAGAATTTTGGAAATTATTTATGAGTTAAAAAAAAAATTAATTGAATGCATGCTACATATTGCTGTAAGAATAATACCATAGAAACTATCTGGTTGAAATCTGGCTGAATTTCCAGACAATTAAGTATAAGCAAATAATGTTACAAAATTTTCAAAAGATTAAAATAGCAAAAATAATGAGCTAATATTTTACTCTTTCTTTGGTGTTACTTAATGTTATTTTATTACCATATAATTTCTCACTTTCATCCAAATAAATATGTTCCTTTTCATTTAAAAAGGGAGTAAACAACCAACAAATCGACAAAAACCACTGCAGCAACATACTGCCCTATTTCCCACTGAGTCATTCAAGAGTGATGAACAGAAGTTACCATTCTTGTACAGGGAATGTAAAACTGTATAAGGTGACCAGACAAGGAAAATGTGAGCAAATTGCAAACATTGAATTTAAAAGGTCTGCATCCTCAGATTTGCAGTATATGAGCTTGACCTTCCTCATATTCCATGCATATCTGGTCAATGGAAAGGTAGTAGCTTCTCAGAGGGGACTATATATTACTGCTTAGTTTTATGTAGTTGTGTGTATTTTAAATATTCGTACATCTAAATTTATATATAAAGAATAAATAGAAAATAAAATTTGGTCATCAGTGGATTGGGCTGTCTAGATTTTTCATGGAATCATTTTAGACAAAATAATTACCTGTGTTATACAAAATAATTTTACGTCTTTCCCAAATGAGTTAAATCAACAAAACAGATAGCTTGATTAAACTAAGTTCTTTATATCTGACCTTCCTCCTCCTTCATCAGGATGCTATTCAAGTACTGACTTAAAAATAAAAAACCTTCATCATCTGGAGGTCTCATTATTTAATTCAAGATAGTCTCATCTAGCTCTGTCAAAACAGCTAAGAAGTTACCAAAAAAAAAAAAAATTGTTCTTAGCTCTGTGCATCCCTGAATCAGATTCCTCTGCTCTGACATTCACTTAAAAGACCGGTTGAGGTAAATGTTATATTTGCCTTTAGGTAGAAGAGTTCATGCATGGACTCTTCAGATGTGAATACGGTGGGGAGATAGGGAAATATATAGCTCCAAATATATATCATGCAATCCAATAATGTAGAGCTCCCAAAGCAAACAATAACGTTCAAGAAGATGAATTGAATTTTGAAGAAGATACTCTCTGGCGGATTTTATAGCCAAAAAAAAAAAAAAAGGATAAAGAAAAGAAAATACTCATGCTTTTGCCTCTAGAGCAATTGAAATTATTCTGCTTTCTACTCACTCTTAGTTTTAGCCAATCTAGCATTAAAAAAAAAAAATAAAATATGAGAGTATGCTTTCATTTTAATTTTTTTCAATTTCAGTTTCTAAAAGGTGACATTTAAGAACACCTTTTCTTTCAAAAAATATTTTCTTTGTGTATTTTGTCTACTAGTGTCTCAATAGTTTATGCCTGCAAATCACAGAATGATGAATATTTGCATTTAGCCAATTTTGTCAGAACAGAAGTTTATGTGATATTAAATAAATTCCTCCCATTTACCTGCATGCATTTCGATCTATGGGTATTAGCTGCATGAATAAAACAAGACGATGGAAAATGCCTTTTCAAATTCTAAACAACTGAATGAAATGAAACAACAACAAAAAAATCCCATGTAGCTGCACTGTGCTTCTATCATTAGCTTCAGTAAGAATTTCTAAGTCTAGAATAGGAAAACATTAGAAAAACGTAAGTTTTGTGAGACTCTATTGGGCTGTTACTTGAAAGAACTACAAGGTCTAAAAGTTAAAAAGATACTATTTTCTCATAAAAATGTAGATGGTTGATGGTGTTTGCAACATCATAATCTAGAAGAATATAATAAATAAACACATGGATAAATGTGATTCTGTTTGTTAATAAATTAATTCATGGGAGCTTGTTTTACTGTCAGCTTTTTTATTCCTGAATTATTAGTCAGGTAAATTATATTAGCAAAACGCAGAGAGAAAATAAAATAGAAATATATCCATGTTTTCTTGCTATATTTTATAATTATTTGGAAAAAAACTTAATTAGCTGTTAAAAAATAATATTTCAATTGACAGCAATTTATGAGTTCCACTACAACATAGCATAGATTATTTTGTAAGATATGTTAACATTAGAATTATTTTTCTGTACTCAACATTTTGTTTCAATCCAGTTATTAGTCTTCTTAAATAATAGGCCTCAAGCATAACAATATTGTACATAAAGATGCCATCCAGACCACTTGCAATAATTTTCTCAAAAATAAGTAATAGATTGGAGGGGAAAAACTTTGCTTTTATGTCATAAAAATGATTCATCCTTTGATGTATGGTTTTGCATAGTTACTGAAAATGTTTGTAAATTTAGGACTGTATTATTTTGAAGAAATGAACTGAAAGACAGTTAAAGAAAAGCATGTTGTCTTTGAAGTCAATTTTCAGAAAAAAAATATAGCATGTTAATACCTAATATCACAGACATACAAATGCTTCATATACAATTTATGTCTAAAAAAATGCCTTTTTTTTACAACATGGTACAAATCTGTGTGTGTGTTTACAAGCAAAATTTATTGGAATATCTTACATTTTTGAATTTGTATTTTAGTTCATGATGTAGGCTTTATAAAATGCTAATTCTTTATAACTTCAATAACTAGAAAAGTAAGTATAATCACTTTCCAGAACAATTTAGATTTTTATTATGTAAATAAATAATTATTTCACTTGCTGTCTATTGTATTTATTTAACTAGTCTGGTTGGCTGCACCACCCCTCGTTCTGGCATGGAGGGCACTGAGGGGTCAGTGAACAGGATGTCCCACCTGGGAGGGGTGGCCACAGTAGCCAAAGAACATAAATACAGCAGCACATGGGCTTTGCTTCCTCATTCTCTTCTCAGGCTGTTACCTATGTGAAGGATTCTCAGCTGTAACTATTTTTCTCTTATTCTAATATCTTTCTTTACTCCTTCTCTCTTCCTCTGTCTCTCTCTTTTCTCCTGTTTCTTCTCTTAATCTCTTTTCTTTCATTACTCTTTCTTGAATCTCTTTTGGGTAACTTAAAACCGATGGGCTATATCTTACTGAGTTGTGAATTGGTGTGTGCTAGGTACTTTGGTGAAATACTTTGTCTTGGTTGTATGTTACCCCTTTAAACTTTTGCCAATATGCCTATTTTCTCACTAAATTAAAACAAATCTCTTGGGAAACATGTTGTGTGTTCTCTTTCCATGACCTCAAGGTATTAAGAACCAAAGACTTTGCAAAAATTCAATTTTGGACTCTTAAACATAAGTAAATCACCTGCATAGTGTGTGACTTGAACCTGGAGTCTTACAGAATGTCGTTTAATAAAATGAGAAAAATTGCTTCAAGACACTGCACAGAAATGTTTAACATGTCCTGCTCATCCACGCTTGGATCAGACAAAGAAACCATCCACCCCAAACTTTCTGTCTCTGATGTTTGGAGTAGGTGACACTGCTTGGGTAGAGCACTAAAATCTGGTTGTTTTCATGTGTTCTTCCCCCATTCTTTCTCTGAGCATTCACAACTGCTGTAGTATGAGTAACAGAGGGCAAATCTCTCTCTTTTTCTTTAGCAACCTGTTGGCCACGAGTTTTTGGTTCATTTCTGAATTTGATGATTGTGTCTAGCACAAAAAAAAATCCTGTGGCAAAGAAAGTTCCAAATGTTCACTACTACCTGCTGTATAAAAGAAGAAATTCGTTCTATGGGTTCTAAAGTTATTTTGTTCTCCTTTCATCAAATGTCTTTAGAGGTCTAGCACTGCAAGATTTGGAAAGATTTAGCTTTATACTCATCTTAACCTCTGCTTTCATGATTCTGTAAACTTCAATCCTGCCTACTCTCAGTCATCTGCTTTCCAAACTGATGAATCCTAGATATTTTAGTATAATTTCATAAGTCAGAAACTCCATCTAATTCATCTTTTCATATGAGTTTTTTTCTCTATCATCTCTAACATCCTGACTGAAACCTGAAGAACTGGATATGTTCCTCAGGATGTATCTGAAACATAAGTTCTGAGTTTTGTCTTTGAAAAAAAAACAGAACATTTTCTCTGATACTCAGTAAGTTTTATAAGATAAAAGGGAAAAGAACTGTAAGGAGAACCTATCCATCATACATAGTTATTATACATTAAGTTGAACAAGAGTTTAGGTTTGGTGCATAAGGATTTTTTTAATATTTCAGTTTTACTCTTTTAGAAGATTAGTATAATGTATATATGCCACAAGTAATGTTCTAAATTGCATTCTGATTTGAACAGATGGTTGAGATTTAAATAAAAAAAATTGTAGTCAGTAAAAATATTTCAGTAGCAAACAGTATTGCTTTTCAAACACAGTGCAGTGTATTTGCTCCTTAATTTAGAACAAATAATCAAATATTGAATACTCATTTCAAGTGTGGTGTTTCTTGATATTATGGATTGAGAGGTGAAAATAACCTGTTTAAAGTGAATTCTGAGATTATTCCCTTAAAACTGTAAAGTAGTGACTGGTTTTCTGTTAGAGAAGGAAACATATAAACTGAAGGTTCTGTGAGGTAGAGAGAAGACCAGAAATCTGTTCTCATTTTTTAAGACTTACATAAGAAATAATTGATGGAAAAGAAAGCAATACCAATCCCTTGGGTGAGAATTGTCCCAGGTACTTCCCTAGAAAATATTACTAAATATTCTTCCTTCTGCAAACACATCTCTCTTTCATGAGTATGCAATAGTTTTATTAGTAGTGCATTGAACATTCTGAATAAGTTTAGTTTGTTATTGATTCATATTCTCCCCTAGAGAAATTCATAACAATAAGTGGAATTGATTGAAAATACTGTTTGCTGAAGAGAATTGAGAAGTATGGGTAGAGACTGGGGGAAAAGAAGCAGAAGAAACAGTGGAATGAGAAAGTAGCAAAAGTCGACTGGAGAAGAGGAGAAAGGAGAGCGCTTTGTGGGAAGAGCAATGAGAAAATATTGCTTGCATTTAATTTTAAACTAGTACTGTTGATCAGAAAGAATGATTTCCTTTATTTTATAAAAATTACATACACTTGTATGTACATAAGAAACTGTAATTCCATTTGGGACTACTTGTGACATTAACAAATCATTTGAGCAGAATTCTTGAGGTTTATCATTATGTCACCAGTCTCCTCAGGGAAATTACTTATGCTCTGTCTGCAGTTTTGGCTACATAATTCTTTATATTTATCAAATTATATGGCACTCTATAGTACACTTCGTAACTTAAAGTCGTATATTGAGTATAGCAGGCACATATACTCTTTTAAGAAAACATGCACATTGCTTTAGCTCAGTGTTTCATATTACCATGCATTAAAGGTTCTTAATATGTTTGTGTCGGTTTTTTCAAATGAAAATTTAATATTGTTGCATCTAGCAATTATTTTCTGTAACAAGTATTTATGGTCAAACTGAATGAACTTTTGTTTATATTATCCTAATGACTTAGAAGAGATATGTTAATATTTCTGAGCATAATATAATATTCTAGTTGGAACCATCAATTGTCTTTATATTCTTTGTGACATTTTAAAACTTCAAGGGAGCCATAGGAAAGTTCACTTTGCAGCTTTTTTCATTTTTTTTTCTTTTTTTCTTTTTTTTTCCCCTTTTTTTTCCCTCACCCCTATAATAGTCTCAGTCCTGTCTGCAACAATAAACCCCTAGTTGCAAGTAGACTCTTTAGTATCTAAAACATACTCCTTTAGAAGGTTCACACATGCCTGGTAAGATTCTTTAACCCTAAAAAAAGTATATTTATTTATTCATACATAACTCAAACTTTCTTTATATTCCATTGAAACAGAAAATTTCTAGGTAGAATTTATTTTATATGGAAACAAATGTATAAAATAGTTCCTGTGACCTCAGCTATAGGTGTCATACTGCTGAATGAAAATTACATAATATGAAAACCTCATTTTCTGTCCAATAGAATTTAATAGACAGATGAATGCTAAATCTATATTATATAATACAATACTAAATTCTGCTTGAATAAATTAAATTAAAAATGGATGTAAAATACATTTGTTCATGGGAATGAGTTGACAATCTCTGCTTCTGACTAAATGTGGTTTTAACTGTCAGTTGATGTCATAATATCTGACATGTTATTTTCACAATCTCAGAGAAGTTACTTCTTTTTCCTAGAATATTTCTTATCTTTCAAAAACACTTTTTGATATGTAAATTAAACAATATTTGAGAAAGCAAAGGTATGAATTTTGCACTGTCATTTGTTTTACTTTCACCAAATAATTTATTTTATTCTATGTGAAGCACTATAGCAACTCTTCTGGAGCAAAAATATTTCACACAGAAGGACCTGAAAAGAGCAGACTAGTTTATTACACATATAAGGACCTCTGCTTAGTTCAGAGATCCTCTTGATGGATAGTTATGTATTACTGTCCCACAGTGATAAGGCTGTGGGAGATCTTCTTGCAGAGGTTTATCTGTCATCAGCTCTAAATTGCAGCATCTCCACCTCCCTTCTAAGTTTCCACCAGTTCTAGGTAGTTCTTACTGCAAAATGCTGTCAGGCATGGGTCAGGCCCTGAGATTAGGTCAGTTGGTTAGAGCATGGTGTTGATAACACCAGTGTCATGGGTTTGATCCTTGTATGGGCTATTCATTTAAGAGTTGGACTTGATGATCCTTGTGGGTTCCTGCCAACTCAGAATACTTTGTGGATAAGAGATATCTTTTGTATGAATTTGTGGAGAAGTCAAACCGAGAGTCAAATATGAAGTCGCCTTGACTCATTATGTTAGACCATTAATTGCTTTTAAAGTTCATAATTGTTAACAAAGAGAGGACTGTATCTCAACTCTCAGAGACATATTTTAGAGACGACCTTCAGAATGTGTTTCTTGGGGTGTGTATGACAGCACACACTCTTCACAGAGAGAGATTTGAGATACAGTTCTTTCTGGGATTGCGAAGAGAACCCTGTAGATTCATCACCAAGATGAGAAAAACTGGTACACTCTATTGTTGAAAAGGAGGATTATCTGGGGCAAGTAATCTTTCGGACTTCACTTGGGTTTTGTATCAAAGTAAAATGAAGGGTTTATTTCAGAATAATACTTGGAAATATGCTAAACATGGAAGCTAGGCAGCTGACCTGACAGGGAACAAAGTTATTTGATTAGGTAGGACCCTAGTGGGTTGCTTCCAAAAGCTTTTCTGTCTCTGCTGTCTTTCCAGTGCTTTTACTCTCTTCTAGCTGTCATGGAGTCCTTTTCCATCTCAAGATTTTCTATCCAACAAACAGTTTTGCAGAATCAAAGAAATTCTAAACAAAAGTGAAAACTTTCCAAGAATGTTTATTTTGGTTTTTTCTTTTTTTTTTTTTTTAAATCAGTTGCTGATAATGTTCATGTCTGTATATAACCCATTGCTTCCAGGCTTAGCCAGTCCCCTCATCACCTTCTTTACATGCCAATTAATAGAGTGAGAGGACTGTTTCTGATCCCTATCAACATATTAGAGAGGTTAGAGGTTTGGAAGAAGAAGATATTCATAGAAGTCAGTTAATATGACTCCTCTTATGGAAAGACTGGACAGACTGACAGACCAAAACCAGAGAATGGTCAGTATGTGGTTTGCAAAAAGTGGATTATGCCAATTTCATTTTTTTTCTTTTTTTAATCAGGACTCCATACTGTCATTATTTGTACTGGTGAGGCCACACCTTGAGTAATGGGTCCAGTTCTGGGCTCCTCACTACAAGAAAGACATTGAGGTGCTGGAGCATGTCCAGAGAAGGGCAAAGGAGCTGGTGAAGGGTCTGGAGAGTAGGCCATATGAGGAGTGGCTGAGGGAGCTGGGGTTATTTAGGGTGAAGAAAAGGAGGTTAAGGGAAAACCTTATTGGTCTCTACAACAACCTGAAAGGAGTTTGTATCTAGGTGGGAGTCAGCTTCTTCTCCTAGGCAACAAGCAATGGGACAAGAGGACACAGCTTCAAGCTGAACCAGAGGATGTTCAGGTTGGATATCAGGAAGAATTTCTTCATGGAAAAGGTTGTTAATTATTGGAACAGATTTCCCAGGGTGGCAGAGTCATCATACCTGAAGGTGTTCAAGAAATGACTGGATGTGGCTCTTAGTGCCATAGTCTAATTGACGAGGCAGTGATTGGTCAAAGGTTGGACTCGATGATCTTAGAGGTCTTTTCCAACCTAAATGTTTCTGTGATTCCGTGTATCTGAGTTCTTAATGACATAATTAGGGTACTTTCGCATAACAACTATGCTATGACATAATATTTAAGTAATCTATAGCTGTGCCCCATGCATGTACTAATTATAGCTCAGTAACGCATTTAAACAGTAGTGAATCATAGAATCTTTTTCATCTGCAATACTACTAATTTATTTAAAAATTATATTAAGTGTAGCTATCATTGCATAAAGTCTAAACATTCTCAGAGTTCCATCACACAAACGTAATCAAACAAAACACAAAGTCAGAATTTCTTCACTAATTATTACTGTAGAAAGAAATTTAAAAAGCAGGCATTAAAGCCAACACTAGCTTTTTGTGAATGTTAGAGTTATAAGATTTAAAGAAAAGTTGAATTTGAAGACAGAAACATTAACATCATTCTGCACTGCCAGTTATTACATTGGTATTTGCAGTTAGTGATAACCTCTGGCTTCTAGAAAATTTATCACACACTTGTTGAACAATATAGAATCTGAAATTCTGTCACATTATCCTGGTTTTTTTCTTTTTTTTTTCTTCTGCTTTATAAAACTGTTTCTTTTCTTTGGTATATGCATGATATTACTGAGATAATGCTGCATCTCTAAGATGAAATTTAGTAGTGTATACTGTCAGAATGCAACAAGACTTTTATTATCTAATTTTGGATGTAAAACCTGTTTCTGAGAATAAATATGTATCTCCCTCTGTGCTAAGGAACAAGGTCACATCTACCAATAGAAAAATTAACTATCACACTAAAATCCAACAAAAAAATAAAAAGGAAATTTCACTGGAAAATAACTGGAAAGACAATTAACTTAATAAACTTTGTCTGCAAATGCATGCATACATTAACATTTTGAAAATTACAGAGATAAAAAAAATACAGTAAATATCATTCCCAAATGCAACAACAATCCCAGCTTTATTTGACAATTATATTTTAATTACTGGGAATAAAATCATATTGTTACAGGAAAAAAGATTTTCTAATTAATTTTTTAGATTTTTTTTCATTTCAAATGTAGGATATCAACAATGTTGCTAGCTTTACTAAAACAGAATGAAGTTATGAAGCTCAGACTTTTATAGTAGATCAAAGTTTTTGCTTTTTCCAAGGTATTAAAGGAAGAATTTAATTATGTTTTCAACATGAAATTCCCCTGAGAGTAGAAGAACCAGACCTGAATTTGTCACCTTTTATAAATTAGGATATATGACATATCCAATGACTGCCAAACCTGAGACGATGTCCAAATAAAATTCCAGATAAAGAAAAAAAAAATTGTTTTCTGTTATACGCAGGTTGTGTAGGGATAATTTCATGGGAATTAAATATAGAATATTCAGAATAGTCTTTGCCTATCTAGATAATTTGTTACTGTTCTCAAATCATCTCATGATTTTAGATTGGAAGGCCTGGATCTCAAAAGAAGACTGAGAAAATTTAGATAAATCTACAAGACCGCTTATTTGCATACCATTACATACACATGATTTCCAAAATAATATTTTAAAACTACTTTCTACTTTGAGGTTTCTATCAATCTGAAAATATATTAGTTAAAGAAAACTCTAATTTGCCAAGAATTGTAATTGAATTGTTATGGTCTTCTGTGACACACAAAAGATGGAGACTTGTTCTTCAGTGGCTAGTTCTGTATGTAGATCCATATGAACATGCCTGAATCAATAGATTTAATGTGGTAAATAGGATTTCATTTTACCTCTTTATTGCTTTGGTCTCAAGGGAAACTATATTGAAAACTATGCTGAAAACCTTGATATAGAAGGATCACTTAAAAGAAAAAGTAATAATTTTACTGTATTTGCTACAGGATTGACATAATCCAACCTAGTTTTCCTTTTTTTTCCTGGAATGATTAATTTTTAAAGGTAACTATAGTTAAATCTTGTACATGTGAGCTGCTAGGAGTAATATCTGCGTGCAACTAAACTGGTTGGCCATATTTTTTCACTTCTATTTCATGGGCATTTGGAATAGAAAAGTTTAGACTATAGAATTGTTAGGAATTATTGGTTTAGTATTGTGGACCACAACGCCAAAAGTACGCCAATAACCTAAATTTCTATTGATCTGGCTTTCAGAGGCAGAGATATGTGGTACTCTCATAGGTAGTGGGGTATTTGAGTGATGTTTGAGCATGGATGAATAATGGGTGGAATAGCATCTGAAATGAAAAGAGAGAAATGCTGGGTGGGAGAAGCTAAAGAGCCAAAAGCATTAAACACTAAGTCTGGGCAATCAAACAGCAGTCTCTGGTCTAAGCTCCTTGCACCTTACAGAAAGCAATTTCTGTTACATTAGCAAAGAATTTGTAAAGGCAATAATTCATGATATTTTAATGCTGTGTTCTACATAATTTTCTTTCATCTTAGGAAAAGAATAGTTTGTTTTCAAGATGTGGGACTTTTCCATGTTATTAACAAGCCCATAAGACAGTAAGGAATGAGGGTGGGATCAATTTTTCATTCAAAAAGATCCTGTCTGTACTTTGTGTATCTCTAAGAACTCTTAAATTTCCATAGTCTCCATTTCACTACATGAGCAATGTTTTTTTTTTCTGATCTCAAGTAATAAAATACATCTTACCTAACTTACCTTATCACCCAACCTAATATTGTTATCATTCTTGAAGTTACAAACTGGGACTGCACAGCCTCAACAAGTGCCTGCATGCATTCAATAAACTGCCTATTTACTATCTTCTTCCCTTCCAAATATGTTTTACAGTTTTAGACTGAAAAAAATCACACCGTTATTATCTGCTTTTATTTTTTTGCCCAAATATCATAATCACTCGGAAATCTTCTGTGACATAACAGCTATACCACCTTACAACTGCCTTGCTTGTCTGTAACAAATAAAGTAGTAGTCATCACGGTCAGAGCTTTCTTTGACCTTTGTTTGACTCCCTGGGTATTAAAATTATTTGTCCGGTCAGTTGTGCTTATACAAAATACCAGTGGTTACAGTTGAGCTAAGCATTCTCCTGGATACCAGAAGGTCTTTCTTGGCAGGAGTGGCCTCATTGTGGGCAGCAAAAATTGTCAATATTATTGAAAGCAGCTGATCATAGAAATAATAGAGAATGTACAGCAACAGTGTTCCTTTAAGAAATTGATTTTCTACTGCACTGCAACAAACAATGAAAGTACGAATTTGTGCATCATACTCTCTCTCTCTAGACCACACTGGAATAAGCTGCACTAAAGTGTAAGCACTGGTATTGCTCTGCTCTCTGGATTACCTCATTAGATGAAAAATGATCTAACACATGTATTTTCAATCAAATATTGGTTGTAATAGTTAACAAAAAAACCCCACAAATAAATCCTACATTTCTGCTTGTGAGTATTCCATTTAGCCTGCTACAAATGTAAGGAAATTAGCAATTAGGAGAAGAATGAGACCTTATGAAAATCAGTTGAAGACAGAACTGGAAGAAACCACTAATTTTAATGGTGTTTATGTGGGGTAATAACAATACACAGTAGAATGTGTACTATATTCTATGTAGAATAATGCTTTCTGAGTTAGAGTAGAATGAGAACTTTTCCAAAGACCCTCCACATAAATCCCTTGCAATATGGGAGTACATGATGGGATTTGTCCCTGCACTGATTTTTTCAGGTGTACCCTGAGGATTATTTCTTGCTTTTATTGTGTTCTACATACACAGTTTTATGCTTTATTGTGGTTTTGTTTTGTTTTTTTTTTTAAAAGGCATTCTGTCTGCAAAATAAAAAGAGCTTCATAATAGACATTGTTCTGGAAAAGAAAGTATGGCAACTGCATTTTGCTTCATTTTGCTTTGTGTACTTTAAGGCCTGCTAGAACTGTCACAGTTTCAGATCCTAAAATATAAGAAGTCACAAGTAAAAAAGCAGCTTGGTTAGTTTATTCTTTTTTATTAATCTAAAATACCACAACAATTTCAGAGTCATTCACAATTAATTAACTGTCTTAAGGACACAAATGGCAGCCTGTCCTATTTATTGTAGCAATTAGCCAAAAGTCAGAAATGTAGGCTTTTGCTTGTTCTTTACATTTAGGTATCCATGCAGTTGGCAAGTTCATTTTTTATCTAAATTGCTCTGCTTATGTTCAGTAACAAACGTCTGAGCCAGAACAATGGCATAAGGGTGGCAAAAGGAAACCAGAAAAATGAAATAAACCTAAGAACAAAAGTCAACTTTACTCAGAAGAGAAAAAGGAATATAACTATTTAGTACATCAAAAATATACAGAAATGAGGCTAGGAAGCATCAAAGTACAAAATTTTCTCTTCTGGAAGACTTTGAAGCAAAGCAAGCAATGTGTGCTTGCAGCCCAAAAACCCAACTGTATACTGGGCTGCGTCAAAATAAGCATAGCCAGCAGGTCGAGGGAGGTGACTCTGTCCTTCCACTCCACTCTTGTGAGACTCCTAGTAATTATATTGCATCCATCTCTGGGTTCTCAGTACAAGAAAGATGCAGATAGGTCGAAGCAGGTCCAGAGAAGGGCCACAAAAATGATGAAAGGGCTGAAATATCTCTCCTGTGAAAAAATGTGGAGAGAGTTGGAGTTGATCAGTCTGGAGAAGAGAGGGCTTCAGGAAGACCTGAAGGAGGATTATACCAAAGATGAGGACAGATTTTTCAGTTGGGCCCATTGCAATAGGAGAAGGAGTAATGATTTTAAACTAGAAGAGGGCAGATTCAGACTAGATATAAGCAAGAATTTATTGTGAGGGTGTTGGAACACTGAAACAGGTTTCCCAGAGAGGTAGTAGATGCCTCCTACCTGGAAGCACTCAAGGTCAGATTTTACAGGGCTCCAAGAAACCTGATCTGATTGAAGATGTCCCTGGCCATGGCAGTGGGGTTGGACTAGAGGATCTTTAAAGTCCCTTCCAACACAAATCATTCTATGATTACATGATCGTATATATCTTCTGTATATGATCCTGATACATTAAACAATTGTCAGCTGTGTAAGGTTATAATGGTGCAGACATTATTATTTTATAGAAACTGGAATCAGTAATGTGCTTTGAAAAGCACTGTCGGACAGTAATCATCTACAATGTCCCCAAACTGATGGAGAGTGTAACATCTGCATTTGTCTTCCTTAGGACAAGTACTGCAGCTATCTCTGGATTGAATGAAGCCTGGATGCTGTTATGGAAAAAACAACTTCAATCATTTCATTAAACACTATTTCTTTTCCCAGTAGTAAATACCTTTGCAGGGATCTGCTTCATATAATACTTCTGATTTGTTACAGCAGATTGTTTTGGTATTATTTTAGCATTTGTAAATATTTAGAGTTTTTTAATTTTATATTATGAAATAGCCTTAAAATCTTCAGAAGTTGATTAAGTATACAATTGACTCAGTTGTTTCTTTAAAGACGTGATTTGTCAATCTTTTGGGGATCTTGATCATTAATACGTGAATTTTCTTTGGCTTATTGTATGTGGAATATCCATTAGAAGGTTCCCAGTTGAGTGAGAATACTTTAAGTGAAACACAATTTGTTTTAAATATATTTTCAAATATTTAGTCTTGCTATAAGTCTGATTCTCAGATTATATGCATTAAGCGACAAAGATCAACCTCTGATTTCAATTTTTTTTTTCTATTGTAACCGAGTGATTTAAGTATGGCAGTGGGTAGTCAGGAAAACTATAACTAGGAGAAAAATTAGGCCTGATATTCATACTATAACTTCTCACACTGAGTAATTTCATTGTGGAAAACTGAATTGATGATTAGTGAAAATAACTGCAAATGCTTTCGGTTTAATAAAACACACAGGAGAACACTAGAAAATAAAAATAACATAAACACATTTAGCTGCTTTTCCCATGGCATGACCATCTTGTCTAAGGGTCTCAACTGTGCCCCACAGTTGGTCCTCTGGAGGCAACTGGAACCTGCTGTGTCTGGCATGGGACAGTTCTTACCTCTCCTCACAGAGGCCACCCATTCAGCTCCCATTTCCAACAATTTGCCGTGGACATTCAGTACTTATGGGCAACATAATCTTAACTATTTTCAATTAATAGGTGAAATTACATATTTGTAGAAAAATATATCCATCAGTGGCACTCTGCAAACTAAAGGATGCTTCTGAATTATTTTAAGGGATAAAAATAATGCCTAATAATGAATAAATAAACACCTGTTATTCTGAATCCTATCACATGCACAAAACTTTGATTTTAATGAATAATATTTAATTTTTTCTTCATATAAAAATTTCACGGCACACTCCTGAATTTCCACAGCCAAGCTCATGTCAACATATTAGAAACCCTGTTCAAACAACAGGAGGCCCCTTTTGAAGTTTGTTTCAGGCTTGCTTTTTCTTCTCTCTTGTGTCAGGGATCCATGTCTGAATTATGTTAGTTCAATGATACATAGAATATTGTTCACAGAGCAAGGAAGGCTAGAGTTGAGATAACTAAATTCTTTAGTTCAAATCTGGCTTCTGACTGACCAGCTTGGAATCACTCAAAAAAAAAAAAAAAAAAAAAAAAAAAAGAAATCTTAAAAATCCTTTCTGCCAAGCTGTTGCACACAGTCTTTTATATATAAATATAATAAGTGTCATGTCTGTTATTTTGAATGGTACTTCAGTTGTTTTGTATCTTGAATATGTGCAAGCATGAAAATGAGCATTTTTCCTTAATACAGTCCATTTTCATTCAGCAGTATGCAGAAGGAATATTTTCAGCCACAAATCACTAAAACTGTATTTGCACAGTTATAGTAACTTAGGGGCACATTATTTGAACCAGTGTGATTTGATCAGCAGATGCCTACACCCTAGTGACTCTTGGTAGGCTTGCTTTATAGTCAGTGGAGAGACTGGCATTTTAGGCTAAGATGAATTATGCACTAAAACTACACATCAAATTAATCTTCATTAAAAAAAAAGTGCCTGTTTTTTTCCACTGACTTGTAAAGGGAGTCTAGAGGGGCTAAATCCCATGTAGGCCTGTAAACTCTCAGACTGAAGGAAGTGTTTGACCAAATGTTAGAGTTTTAAGATGGAATAATACCTCCCTAGACACCAGTGATAACGAGAACACATTTCAGTTTTTCAGTAATAACTCCTTAGGGTTATTTCACATCACTGGATATCATAGAATTACAGAATGATTGAGGTTGGAAAGGACCTCTGGAAATCTTTTTTAAAAGCCCTGCTTAGGCAGGGTCACCTAGAGCTGGTTGCCCAGAACCACATCCAAGCAATTTTTGAATATTTCCAATGAGGGAGATTCCACAAGTTCCCTGAGCAATCTGTGACAATCCTGTCAACCTCACAGTAGAAAATATTTCCTGATCTTCGGTTTGTACCCTGTGCCTTTTGTCCTGTCACTGATTACCACTTGAAAAGTGGGAAAGGAAAAAAACTGAGAAAGGGAAAGCAAATTGACTGTTACAAAAGTGCAGCCCTACTTGTAATAGTTTTCCTGTCACTTAATATCCTAAGGACGGTGACTTGGCACAATTTAAACAAACAAAATCATACACAGCACATGTATTTCTGTGTGTAACAGTACATGTTTAAGGTTAACAAAAAAAAGAAGAACAACAAGAGAAATCATATTATGTGTAAAGAAACAACAAGCATAGCATGATTTTTTATTCATGTCTCGAAGTGAATAAAATAGAAGAAATTCAGCCAAGTTAAGTCTCGACAGATATGAAACTTCACTGATGTTATGGCTTCTGGAGTGCCAGGTCACATATTGAGACTGTTTGACCACACTGCTTGAAAGGTTCTATGGATATTGGAGAATAGGCACAATATGATATAAACTACAAAAAACAAGCTGTGGACGATAATTTTTCCTTGTTTCCTAAAATAGCATTATTTCGTTTTTACAAAGAGCCTGATGTATTTAAATCAGTCCTACTTGTAACAAAAGGTATCGAATTTGGAAATTGGCCAGCAACACTGACGAAGTCTTTTGTTTTACTCTACTAAAGTAGGTTCCATATCAGAAACGATATTTGACAGAGATGAATGGACATATTAACTGGACATGAAAGACATGTCAAGACTAAGATTCACAGCCAGAAACCACAAGATTAGATAATATCCAAAGGAAGAAAAAAAATCCCTCAAAAATATGATAAAATGTGGCCACAATCTGCAGAACATCATGTTTAATTTTGTGTTTAAATAGTTGCAAAGAACTTTCATACAGCTGAAAAAGCAAATTAATGCCATATATGAATAAACACTTACAGAATTGAGACCTAAGTGAAGTTAACAAATGAAGAAGTTTAACAATCAATATGTTGAAAGAACTAAAAAAATACGGAATTGTCTTCTTACCCTACCTTCCGTAAGGAATCGCCAGTTACTTGCTTCTTTAGAAGTAATTGAATAGACTACTGTCGGTCATGTCTAAGATAATCAATGTCTTTAGGGTAGGATGCCTTATGGGGATATGAAGTCACACAACCACCATCTTTTGTCAATCTTTATTCTACGAATAAATAGGATATGATTTCTGAGTCACTATTCTGCAAAAGAATGCATTGGGCCTCTACAGCAGTAATGATCCAAAAATATTCAGTATAGGGCCTTAGGCAAGAAGCTGATGGCATGCCAGAAGATGGACCTGCAGAGAACCATGAGCTTGTTAATACCCTCCTTTGAGTGAACAATATTTAACTACTGACTGACAGTCACCAACTCCAGACAGTGTGCTGCTGAGTGACACTGTGCCTTACAATTCATCTTTCGTGTTTTGTCTGATCTCATCTATAACACATCATTGTATTAATTCTGTCAAAAGAATGATGGCAAATAGCATTCACCAGGAAACATTGCATGTGATTTTTCAAAAATTACATGTTACTCTGTGTGAAACAATGGGAACTGCAAAAAACTGCACAGGGGAATAAATCAATGCAGGTAAAACTGCCAGTACAGTTGATTTTCTTCTTCCTAAGAAACATTTACACACTTGTGTTTGCCATAAAAATATTGGCAACAGAACTTAAAAAGGATTTTTTATTATTTTTTCTTTCTAGCTGTTAAAGTTATCCTACTATGCTACTGGTAAAACACTGGAAAAAAAATTTTGAGTCTCAGCAAAGAAAGAATCACTGGAGGAGAGTAGCAGTTATCACTAAAAAGATCTTTTGCTAAAGGGCTAAAACTACATACTACAAAAAAAGAATTAAACTTCTCTCTGTCTTATCAGCTACAGTGCATCACCCCTGTCTGTTGCACCCTGTTTCTCAGCTCTGTTCTGTAGCACAGTGCTTTAGTTATTCTTTTTTTTTTCCCGTCTTCTAGTCAGAAAAGTAGACATTGTCATATCCCAAGAGACTTTCTAAGGCTATGTTTGTTTATTTCATTTCAAATACTAAGGATGACCCTAAAAAATTCCTGTCCACATGCCAACCTTTCTTCTCCCATATTCCAAAGATTTTTAAAAGCACTGCATTTCCCACTTAGTCTTTTTAAACAGTCAAATAATAGACAATTTATTGTTTCTTTCAGTGAAGAAAATGAATATCCATGGAGATTTATAAATTCTCTTCTGGAGCACAGATGATGAAAACACTCTACCTATAAGCTCTATAATAGATTAAAATACTTTTAATCTTCAAGAAAAAGTAATGGGTCCCCCCCCTCTAAAAGAGCTAAACCATAGGCATAGCTAGCACATGGCAGAAACCTGTTGCCATATGAAAATAAATAAAGCAAAAACAGAAAAAAAAAGGAAAAAATTCTTCCTGGAGAAACAAGGCAATGAGTGTCAGATGTACAAATGATCTGACAAGAGAGGAATCATAGAATCATAGAATGATTGGGTTGAAAGGGACCTTAAAGATCATCTAGTTCCAACCACCCTGCCCATTACCAGAAACTCCTTCAACTAGACCAGGTTGCTCAGGGCCCAACCCAAAGTGGTCTTGAACATTTTCAGAGATGGTGTATCCTCAGCATTTCTGAACATCAAAATGAACCAAAACTTTAGAAACTTCTCATTTCACTTCACAGTCATCTGAAACTTACAGTTGTATTACACTTTCTTGTTGGTGTAAAAATAGACTTCAGCCTGAAAAGCACAGAACGTCTTGTGAAAAAACTCTTAGAACTTCTGAATTCTGCAGTAGATTGTTCTGGTAAAGTCCATTGGAATGTTCATAAAATTAAGTCCAATATTTAAAAGTTTTCTGAGATAACTGGGTGATAGTTTTCCATCCATATCTTTTTCCATATTCATTTTCTTCCATCCATACTTGTTGCATTTGACTATCTAATGACAATTAAATTTAGTATAATGCAACACACCAATGACATGTCCTTTTTAATTATTTAGTTTCGGTAGTCCACAGTTTAGAAAAGGAATGAAATTAAACAAGTAATGGTTACAGAAAATATTAAAAACCAGGAAATGGGACATTTTGCAGTATATAACATTTTTTTATACTTTAAACTGGTATACCTCTGTCAACTAGAAATACTCATTCTTCCTAATATCTCAGACTACTTCTGAACCTCTTCAATACACTATGAACTGCAGAATTCACAGTTTTACACATACAGTAGTTACTGTAACATTCACTCCATTAGTGTCTGCCAGATTCATTTTGGATTTAAAGCCTCCTATCTAAATTGACACCAACTATCCAATTGCAACACCCTTTACATTTCTGATGTGTCATACTGCATTATATTTTCTGTGTCACCACCCATCATGTTATATTGTGTCATGCAGAAAAGCCAATGTGAGTTGACATTACACAAGATGATGTGATCTAAAAGATTTAAAGCTATGCTATTCACTGAAGCAGAAAAGTGACACATTGTAATCAAGGTGTAAATACCTACTTCTTCTAGAGCATCAGTTATCTGCTAAAAACACCTATTAGATGACCTTTACAGATTCCTTCCAATTCAAACCATTCTATGATTCTGTAATATGTCAGATAATTTTTAGAACTTGTGATCTGAACACTTTTAGTGTAATACATAAAATACTAAACTGCAGAAACACTTCATATTTGACTTAGACTTAAAAAAGTAAGGATAATTAAATTAAAAGTTTATAATTTAATTTAATAGGCATGGTTTCCATTAGTATAATCTGTTGTACTAGCAAAGTGGATGCTACAGAAAATTATTTATACCTCACAACACTCAAAAAAGAGAGTAAGTATCACTTTCTTAGTTTAATGAATAAAAACACATTTAAGAACTGAAGTGTCAATAACTAATGCTATTAATGAAATACGCATTAAAGAAATAAAACAGGTCCAAGAATTTTGTTTCTCAGCGGCCGGGAATATACAATTCCCATTACTTTAAATGTTTTAACATCCAATGCAAGAAATCGAACTTTGGTTTTACATATTTCATTTTGTCATGTGAATTTTAAGCTAAAATTCATAAAATGCACTCAGGTGATGAATGGAGGCGTCTAACTCAGGAGTGGTTCAAGAGTCCGGTCTTGTACAATTAGAAAGTAAAGTGCTAGGGACCAAATTCAGAAGCGCAAGGCTGATGCATCCCCATGACTGTTTGTGTGTAGAAATACAAGGCCAGCCACACAGATCAGCTCAAACGGAGGCACTTAGCACTTGCATAAACACAAATACACCAGTGCCCACATCCTACTCCCATCTATAGCTGAACAGGATGTAGATGTATTACTTGGCAATATAAATACACACACACTCATACACATGTGGATAAGTAAAGTGTGGATCTCTCCACACTGAGCTGGGCTCAGATCTTCAGTCTTCCCACTTGTAGCTGCCCTTGTATCCCAGTCTTCCCACTTTCTGCCAACTGGACATAGAAGCCCCAAGGCTGCATCTCCACTCCCCTCCCTTGCTCCCTCCCTTTCTCTCTCTCTCTTTTTTTCTTTCACATCACCCTCTCTCATGAGAAGCTCATGAAGTTCAAGAAGGACAAGTACAGGGTCCCCTTGTCTGTGGGGAGATATGGCTTTTATGGGTTGATCACATACGTGATCACATGGCCTAGGCTACTCCTGTGGTGGGTTTCATAGCAGCTCCATGAGGGTGTTACCGCACTTGCCATTGTTACTCTGTCCTCCTTTCAGTGTGTGAAGTTAACTTTTTATCACATTATCTAACTAAAGGTGTTTTCACATTACAGTAGTAACTAAAGTAGTAACTAACCTAAGTGCTTAAAATGAAACATGACGAAATAAAAACTTTGAGTTTATTGTAGATTGTGCATATATCACACGGAACTTTGTATTCTTTCATCCTGTTACTCTTCTAGAATGCCTCTTCTGGTCACAAACAGCCCTTCTTGTACTTCAGGTGATATTATTTTTCCCTTTCTGGTAGGCCCATTGAAATTGAGAGCAGATATAATCTAGTGAACTTTGTTTAGCCACTGTAATCTTTTCTTCAAAGATTCAGTTAAGGTAATTCTTCACATAATTAAGATGGATCTTGGTTCCTTCTTCAAACTTCACCCCTTCTTAATGCATTTAAGTCTAATGGATGGTGAGGCAGGTAACTATTTCATCATTGTTGGTTACTCCCTAAAATTATTCACTTGATTCTTTGTATTAATTTAAGAATTTGATGAATGAGGTTGATAGAAAGTTTAAAGCAACTTAAACACTTCAGCACTTTGGTATTTTATGTCATTCTGAATTTTTGTGGTACCTCAGACACAAAGCTGGCTGTATTTTATAACTAAATAATAATATGGTATAATTTGATAGTGTGCAGTAGGATTTTCATATTGAGGTATCCTTGAAAAGATATATCACAACTCTTGTACTCTGGTTTCTGCGACATTTCTATGAAACACACCTAGAATGTAATTAAGTCATTGTTAGTTTCACTAACATACCTGGGCTATGTAAGAGAATTGTAGGCAAAGAAGGAAAAATGTCAACATCACACCAGAAATTGCACACTCAGTCTAGAGACAGAGATGAGAAAAGAAGAGATGAGAAATCTAAAGACTGAGATGGCTTGACAGAGTAAATACTTCTTTAAACTGCACTTTTTTACTGTCCTTGAGGCCAGATCAAGTTAAGAAATTAAATGATGTATATTACGTATATTTAAAATATAAGGTTTAAATGGCTTTAAAAGGTAATATGGATTATACACCAAATTTAAAGCATCTTGGCTTCAGGGTGTTCAAGAAGGTGCCTGAACTTAGGTTTAAATATTTCTCTCATACATGAAAAAAGCTACAGCACTTACAAAACAAATCATCTATCTTTTTGACATGACCTTCTTTCTGTTCATAGTTAGTCTCCATACCCAGTAAGATACCGGTCTCTTCTTCTATCACTCCTTCGCATGTATTGTTTGGAAAAATGTGTTCTTGTCTTGTGGCTCCTTTGCAATTCAGCCCGGAGGCAAGATAGAAAAGTCCAGAAAATATGATTTGCCCAAAAGAGATGCAGTACATTCCTATATGGGATACTATATAAATGCATAACAGAGCAAGGAATTAGACTCACAGCAGGACACATACAAAAAATAATTCTGTAGAATAGGAATAAAACATATATCTATCTCTCTATATATATTTAAATATTACTTTGAAGAAAACATTACATTTATTAAAAGGCAGTGTGTAATGGTTTAGCCCCAGACAGCAATTAAGGACCACACAGCGACTCTCTTACTTCGCCATCAGCAGGATGGGAGAGAGAAACAGGAGACTAAAAGTGAGAAAACTTGCAGGCTGAGGTAAAGACAGTTTAATAGGTAAAGCAAAAGCCACACATGCAAGCAAAGGAAAAGGGGGAATTCATTCACCACCTCCCATCGGCAAGCATGTTCAGCCATCTCCAGGAAAACAGGGCTTTGGCATGTCTAGTGGTGACTTGGGAAGACAAACGACATAACTCCAAAAGTCCCCACTTCCTTTTTCTTTGCTCCTCTTTATAAACTAAGCATGATGTCATATAGTATGGGACATCCCTGTAGTCAGTTAGAGTCAGTTGTCCTGACTGCATCTCCTCCCAACTCCTCGTGCAATTCCAGCCCCCTCATCAGTGTGGTAATGTGAGAAGAAGAAAAGAGAAAAAGGCCTTGATGCTGTGCAAATACTGCTCAGCAATAATTAAAACATTTTTATATTACCACACTCTTTTCAGTACAAATCCAAAACATAGCCCCATACCAGCCACTGTGAAGAAAATTAACTCTACCCCAGCCAAAACCAGCACACACAGTGGCACATAAAGAAGAAAAAAGCTAAATATTTTTAGCATAAGATATATTATACTCCAAACAATGAAAAAGAAATTAAAATACATCAGCTATGAAGCTACCTTATAATTTGAGATAAACTACTGCTCAGAGAATTGCCAATGGCTCTATCAGTAGTATAGTAGCATTGGTGTCTAGAAATGTGTTGATAACACACTACTGTTTTGGCTAATCCTGAGCAGAGCCAGCACAGCATGAGCGTTGGCTCTTCAACATTCCCCCCATCAATAAGCTGGGGCTGGGCAAGATTCTGGGAGGGGACACAACTTGGCCAGCAGACCCAAATTAACCTAAGGGATATTCCATACCAATCAGCTCAGATATAAAAGCTAAGGAAAGGAGGAAGGAGCAGCATTTGTTATTTACAATGCTTGCCTTCCAGAGCAACCACTATGTGTTCTGAATCCCTGGTTCCCTGGACGTGGCTAAACACAGCTTGTTGATGGGAAGCAGAAAATAAAACCTATTTTTTTTTCTCCTTGATTTTGTGCACACAAATCTTCGCTTTTGCTTTAGTAAACTGCCTTATCTCAACCTACTAGTTGTTTTCCATCTTACTGGAAATATATTGGCCAGGTTTTGGTAGCTGAGGGGGTTACAGCGGTGGTTTCTGTGCTCAGCTGCCAGAAGTTCCTCCCATGTCCAGCAGAGCCAATGCCAGCTGGCTCCAGGACAGACTGGCTTCCGGTCAGGATTGAGCCAATCAGGAATGATAGTAACACCTCTATGATAACATATTTAAGAAGGAAAAAAAAAAATAAATTATTGCATAGAAGTAATTGCAGCCAGAGAAGAGTGGAGTGA
>VZRE01010479.1:52390-66618 GCA_013396775.1 Cephalopterus ornatus | reverse complement strand
CCAACACCCGGCCCCCCAGTCAGCAATTTTCCAGAATAAAATTACCGTGCCATCATCTCTGGTGGCGAGGGCGACGCAACGCTTGAGCGGACTCGGGGATTTTTAACCTCGGATTTGCTGGCGTTGGAGGGGGCCAAAAAAAAAAAGGGCCCAACCACCACAACCCTGGGCGAGCTTTGCACGTAAAGCCCTAAAATCCACGTGGAGCCAACTCCAGCTCGCAATTCGGGACAGTCTGGCCCCAGGAAAGGCGCTGCTCAGATATCGGGAGTTGGGCTAAATGACGTGAATTTCTGATAAAAATAAGATCTTATTTAGGAAGCGAGGGATACTCCCCACCACGCTCCAGATTTCCCCCCAAGTTTAACAATGTATTTCGCTGGCATGATCCAAGGACAAAATTATTTCCTGCCCATCCTCTCCCCCCCCAACCCCAGCTTTGGAAATCTGTTTCAATTATAACTGTGGATTGTTTAATTAGGGAAGCACGTTTAGTTTGAGGGGAAAACAAAAAACAAAACAAAAAACCACTAAATGGGTGGGTTAAAAAGGAAAAAAAAAAACAAACCCTTCTAATGCTCCCCGGGGTCCCTGGGTCCTTCAACCCAATTTGATGTGAATGAAACCATTATTGTTCTTTTGACTCCCGCTGAGCCATTATCCAGTGGTTGGATGGGGATTGGAGGAGCGTTTTTCCTACAGGATTTTGTTGTTCCACCGGCTAGGATTTCAGCCCCTCAGCTGGGAAGCTTAAAACAGTTTTTGTTTAGTATTTTGAGGGAGCGAAAAAAACCCCTCTTCATTCTACCGATTCTTGTAGGAATTTTGGGTTTGCACACGGTAGGGGTTTCTTCGAAATTAATCAAGTAAAAGCCACACAACCCCTTTTTTGTCCTATTTTTTTAAAGCGGTTTGACAAATTAAAACCTGCAGCAAGGAAGACTCAATCAAACCCACGAAACTGCACATCCTCCCCCACACCCCGCCAGATTTCCTGCCATAAAAATGTTGGATGGAAGAGTCCCACCCTAACAAAAGCCAACAGGGAAAACAGCAGAAAGGGTTAAAAGGTAATAAAAGGATTATTATAGACCCTAAGCCAAACCTTAAAGTGATATTTTATTGCATTAAAACATGAGCTTTGATGATTCAGCTGGTGTTTTAACCGCTTCAGAGCCAAAATCCTAATTTTTAATATCCCTGTAGGTGCAGATATTTGCTGTAAAACCTCCTGGAAATCGAGTTCCTTTCAAAGAAGTCAAAGAAAATACCTGTGTAATCATTCCAAAAACAATTTCCCACTTTGGCTCAGAAGTAGGTTTCAAGTAATTTAATACCTAAAATGCTTTCTTTTCAACTGCATCAGAATAAAACTGAATAAACCAGGGGACAGTTTGATCTTAAGAGGCTCCTGTTCCTATGATAATTGAATTAAACTGAGCAGGTAAGTGACAAAATGAAAAGAAACCCGATCAGCTGTGAGCTCTGGTTTTCTTCAGGAGACACTTGAAGTAAGATTTTATACAGATATTCTTCTGACACCCAAAACGAGCACAGAACCTCCAGGAGAATCAAAGCACCAAAACCGCTGCACACCAACGGCAAGAACTAGAAAAAAAACAAGTGTTCAAGCTGACGACACCTCAGTCAAAAAGCCAGAATCCCACTCCTCTAACCACCAGAAATAAGCTCCTAAAGCGCCGGTGGCAAAGTTGGTTTAAAATAACACCTTTATACCCCTGATAGGTCGCACGAAGACATGAAATTGCACCAAAAAAAAGCCACCAAGAAGCCTCCAATTTTCCAACAACACGAAGTCTTCCAGAAGGCCCAATGGCTTATCCAAATGATTTGAGGATGGCAAGAACTTTGGCAAAGTTCTTGCCATCCTCAAATCATTTGGATAAGTAATCCAAACGCCTGAGTCGAATAATTTGGAAAAGTAACCCTTACCACACCGCATTACCCGCGGACACATCACAGCGGGTTCCTCACCTGGTAGGGACACGGGATGTGGTATTCCCGGCAGCGCTCCTGGATCCACGTGGTCTCCCACACGCCGCGATAAGCCTGCTCATAGAAATAGCAGCCGATGACCACCAGCAGCGGCACGAGGTACAGGACGCTGAACACGCCGATGCGGATCATGAACTTCACCAGCTTGTCCTGGTTCTCCTTCTCCAGCGGGATTTCGATGCGGACCCGGTTGAGGGAGATAATCCCGGCCAGGAGCAGGGAGACTCCCACGACGACGTAGAGGCAGAGAGGGGCGAGGACGAAGTACCTCAGCGCATCCACATCGTAGAGGCCGACAAAGCACACGCCGCTGATGTTGTCGCCCTCGATCTTGTTCATGGCCAAGAGGATGATGGTGAGCGTGCCCGGGATTCCCCAGGCGCTGGCGTGGAAAAGCAAGGCCTTCTTCTCGATGGCCTCGCTGCCCCACTTGGGCACGGCGGCCAGGAACCAGGTGATGGTGAGGATGACCCACCACACGCTGCCGGCCATGGTGAAGAAGTAGAGCACCATGAAGAGCATGGTGCAGGCCTTGTTGTGGGAGCCCTGGGTCACCGTGGACGCCTTGTACTGGGCAGGGCTGGAGGCGTTGCACGCCACGCGGTCCTCCAGCAGGAAGCCGATGAAGAAGATCAGGGACACCATCATGTAGCAGACGGCGTAGAAGATGATGGGCCGCTCCGGGTAGCGGAACCGCGTGACGTCGATCAGGAAGGTCAGGAAGGTGAACAAGGTGGCGGAGAGGCAGACGATGGAGATGACGCCGATGAAGTAGCGGGCGAAGGAGAGCTCCTCGCGGCGGAAGTACATGTTGGGGCAGGGAGGGGAACAGTCGCGCACCCTCAGGAAGGAGTAGCCCAGGTCGGGGTCTATTTTCAGCTCCCGAGGGCACCAAAAGCCGTAATCCCTCTGGACTGCCATCGGGGCCTCTTCCGTGGGCTCCCCGGCCGAGTTGAGGTCAACGAGGCGAGGGTACGGCTCGTCGCAGTCCGGGAACCTGAAAAGTGGGAAGAGGAGGGTTTACAAGGAATACCCACATTGCAAAGATCAGTAACCTCATCTACAGGTGTGACTTCAGGCACAGTAACTTTATTTCTAGGGATGATTTACTTCAGGCACAGTAACCTTATTTCTAGGTGTGACTTACTTCAGGCACAGTAACCTTATTTCTAGGTGTGACTTCAGGCAACAGTAACCTTATCTATAGGTGTGATTTACTTCAGGCACAGTAACCTTATTTCTAGATGTGACTCCAAGCAACAGTAACCTTATTTTTAGGTGTGACTTCAGGCAACAGTAACCTTATTTCTAGGTGTGACTCCAGGCAACAAGTAACCTTATTTTTAGGTGTGACTCCAGGCACACCAACCTGAGTGAGAACAGACAACCCAAATTAGGGGTAGTCCATGAAATGCTGCACTATTTATACCCAAACTCCCAGAGCTCCTTGTCCCGGAGCGCAGTGGATGTTAAAACTGTAACATAGGTTTCAAAATTAAATAGAGAAATAAAATGGACGAGGAGCCCACTGGGGCTTTAGGGAAAAAGGTGAGGGTACAAAACCCATCTCAGGAAGCCTGTAAATTTGGCTCACTGTAAACTGAGATCCACAGAAGCAGGGTTTTATAGAGCATTTTAAAGCAACTTCACTTGCTGCTCTCAGGACAGTGAGATGATTACACCAAAAATCCAACCCAGCATTCATAAATTGAAATAATTATGAAGATATTTGTATGACTGAAGCTCTGACTGGAGGCTGAGGACTGCTGGAGGAACAGTCTTGAAGGAGAAACTGGAGGGACTCCACACACTACAAGCATACTCTGACTTATTTTGCTAAAATAATTCTTAATTGCTTTTCCTTCCCTCCAATCCAACTGTAAGAGAAACTATTTCTTCCTATTTGTGGTTCCGTATTTTGACTGTTGGAGTCACTTATAAAAAAAAATAAATAAATCAGAAGTAATTGTTTTTAATTTCATGCATGTTCTGTTTCAAATAGTCTGGAACATCATCAAATGCTTTTTCTGTAAGTTGTTTCTGTAACGTAAAGCTGAAAACTGCTGTTTGCACACGAGCTCAACAAGAGGCGGATGCTCCGGATACAGAGCTTTGAGATTTTATACTCCTCAAAACCCGCCAGTTTTCAACTCTTGGGCAGGTGATGGAAATAAGGCACTCAGTTCCCACCTCAGGAAACAGGCCGGGAAGCGGAACGGAAAATAGGGGCACTTGGAGCGGAAAACACTCAAAACACCTGCCTGAGACCATAAAACGCCCGAGACGGTGCCAAAATTTTACCTTGGGATTGTGAAAGGAAAAAAAAAAAAAACACCCCAAAACCAAAACCACCCGGATCTTCTCACCTGGTGCACTCCATGTCCTCGGGCCAGGCCACCCCAAACATCTCCATGAGCTTGGAGCACTCGCTGTAGGCCCTCTGGCAGAGCCGGCGGCAGGGCAGGGTCACCCGCCCGTACTCCATGCACACCGGGGCGTACAGGGCGCACAGGAAGGGTCGGAAATCCCGGGAGCATTCCAAATTCACCATCGGGTGGAAGGGCTGGGGAGGAAAAAAGCGGAGTTCAACAGCTGCAAACGGCACATTAGCGGGGAGAGGGGGGTTCGCAGGAAGCTTCGCCTTGTCTCATCGCAACCCGTAAGGCGTAAGGCGACCTGCTCCTGGTTTCTCTGTTGGAATGATCAGGTATTTGGGGAAGACAGGCGATGAAGAAGCCTGGGGACAACGGCAGGGATTCACAAGGGATGTTTATGCCCTTGATTTGCATTAAAAGCAGAGGGAACTGAGCAGCTAAACCCCCCTGAGGGGAATTTCAGTTCTACCATCAGAGCGCATCTGCAGAAGGAAAACAGTCCCAACCTGCACATTTGTCATATAAACTCCCATCAACCTCCCAGCTTCCAGGAAAGGGCTGTAACCACACAGCAGGCACGTTAAATATGTCATTTTTTTCACTAACCATCAGAAGGCACCGTGAAATCAAAGCCTGGGAAAAAAAGAGTCAGAAAAAAATGACCGGTGCCTCGTGCTTCCCGTGGTGCTTTGTAACAGGTTTGAGCATCAGTGAGAGCAACACTCCTTGGAGAACTGTGAGAGGAAATCCATCACAGCTGGGCAAATACTGCTGGTCCTGAGCATTTCTGAAGACGAAAGAGGAGGAAAAATAAGCAGGGCAGGGATTTATGCCTGCATAAAAGCTGGTGCAGGTTGATAATCCACGTTATCTTCTTACTACCCCGTGTGGGTTCACTCTGCTCTTACTCGCCTTTTAAAACTCCCCAGGAGTTAATCGATATTTTATTCCAAGCCTGCGTGGCACTTACCACCACCCAAAGCCTCACCGACTCCTTGGATATTAACATAAGATCAATTATATCTCCTTTTTCCTGCCCATCCTCTCTTGAGAGAGGAACTCTCCTTTGAGAGAGGAATATTCAAGGGCACAGAATACTGAGATCCATCCGGGCTTACAACTCCAGAACGAAACATTATTTAGACGCCAGAGTTTCCCCCTCTCCCCAGCCAGGCAGGATTACGGAGCGAAGGGAGTCTAATCTTCAGAGTCTGTGGTGCAATAGCTGAAGCACAAACGAACCTGCTGCAGATAAACATATATATAAACCCTAAATCTTATTAGAACTGAAGCTGAAGAGGAGCGGCAGAAAGATTATATTTGCAAGCAGCAATTTCCTGAGAAGTATTTTAAACCACTTCAGCTTTTTTTTTTTTTTTCCCTCCTTTTCCAAACTATAGAGTAGAACAGACTAAACAACAAAAAAAATAGGTCATCTTCCGTGGCAATATAAATGAGAAATACTAGGAATTATAAGGAAAAGTTTCATTCTCACTTCTCTCTTATCACCTCTTTACTCTTTCAGTTCTTCCCATATGTCTCCTTTTGCAGGGAAAAGGTGAATGTTTGGAATACAGGACACAACCACGCTGTGATTTTACTGAGTTTTTTGGTTTTTTTTTTAAATATCCTTATTATTTACCAAGCTGATTAAATTCCCTTCATGTTTCCAGCATCCCATGACAGGAAAGCTGTGCAATTTGGCAATAACCTGCATGAAGAGCAGTAGAAACCTCACATCACCTCATCCACGAGGAGAAAAGGCAGCAGCAGTTGGAAAGTATTTACATTTACAAGCTCGTGTGACTCAAGGGAATCTTTCTGTTTGGCTGGACAGGTACTTCAGATGCATAAATGTGTTTATTTTTGAATATTTAGGGCCTACAGCACAGTTTAAAGGCGTTGTTTGACCACATGGATCCAAAAAATCGATTGTAGGGAGTCATGACTGGAGAAGCTCAAGGTAAGTCTTCCTTTATTTGATGCAGAGGGAAAATAAAGGAAGTGTTTAACTCCCTTTATTTCCAAAGAGCCTCGAAAATAAGAAAATTGAGTTATATCTTTATGAAAAAGAGCCGCTGGCTTCATTCCCAGCTCGATCCCAAAATCCTGCCTCCTGCCACTGCAGCTTTCCACACCTAAATTTCAAGTTCTCCTGACAAATGCTCCCCGACCCTCCTCTGCTACATCTCCAGTTAAGGACGGGTGTCCCAGAAATTCCTCTTTTCCTGCTATTTTGCCTTCGTTAAAGGATCTGTTTGGTTTCGCATGAGTTGAAGAAGCTGAACCAAGGGGTGCCAACACAGCTCCAGGTCGTGGATATTCCAAAGCAGAGGGAAGTAGGAAGGTACCAGGACACCCAAAACATCTGAGATAACACTGGAATAACTGGATTTTCCCAGAGAAGTCCCACACAAGGCACGGCAGGTGCACTTTGGGCGCTGGGAAGGGTCTGGTTTTAAGCACAGCCTTGGCATATTCCTCACAACACAGAAGAGATTTACTCAATCCCAATAATCCCTGCCTCTTCTCCCAGGGAACAAGGGACGGGACAAGAGGAAACAGCCTCGAGCTGTGCCAGGGGAGGGTCAGGGTGGACATCAGGTGGAATTTCTTCATGGAAAGGGTTATTAAACATTGGAACAGGTTTCCCAGGGAGGTGGTGGAGTCCCCATCCCTGGAGAAGGTGTCCAAGGAGTGACTGGACGTGGCACTCAGTGCTCTGGGCTGGGTGACAAGGTGGGGATGGGTCACAGGTTGGACTCGATGATGCCAGAGGTCTTTTCCAACCTAAATGGATCTGCGATTCCTGGAGAAATTCCCTTTTAAGCAGGGCTCATCCAGCAGGACCGTTCCCCAGCGCTGGCTGTTCTGGCTCTCAGCACCTCCGGGCCTCTCCCACACCTCCGCGCCTCTCAAAACAGCATCTGCAGGCGGAACAAAAACTCTCTTCTGGATTATAATCAAACCATTTTAAAATCACGGGGAGGCTCAGCTGGAGAACAGGAGAAGAAAAAAACCCTACAACAACTCCTTGTAAGGCACCAAAAGAGACTGACCCGCTTCCGAGCGGCAACAGCGGCATTTGTGTCTTCAAGTGCCCCATCCCTAAAATTATCTCAAAACTATCTTGCCCCCTTGCAGCTCCTGAGATGAAAAGTCACTTCCACCTACTGATTATGTTGTTCCCTATTAAAACTAAAGCCAGGGGCATTAAAAGACTCTTTTCATGCTCTTGCCCAAGGACTCGGTGCAAGTTATGACATCAAGCCCTGCCTGGTGCCTAACAAAGGGCTCTCTGTGAAATGGGGTGTGCTTTTGAAAAACGCCCCTTGAGCAGCTCCAAGAGGGAAAGCGAAGAGGGAAAAGGACAAGGGGAAGGCGTGACGGACAAACCGATTCCAATAATTCAGGCCAAGTCGTGGGAAATCCCGGAAAGGGAAGAGATAAATGTTTCAGAGGAAGATAAACACTTGTGCGCTCCTGCAGCTACTTCAGTATTTAAAATATGCCAGATCACACGTATTCCCAGTAACATATTCCCAGTTCTACACCCGCTGGGTCCTTCCACCTCCGGGAACAACCTTTATGGCCACGTGAATTCCTTCAATCCCGGCGGTAACTGTGAGCTCTTCCAGGCTGAGTCAGAGCCCTCTCCTCCCTCCTCCATCCAGGTGTTGTGTACCAATAACCCCCCACAACCCTCTACCACCTCTATCACCGCTTCCCTCAGAGCAGCACAACCTGCAGCACAACCTCTCCCAGCTCTTCTTTCCCTCTTTCCCAGAATTTTTTGTGATGGTATCAAAGCTATATTAAAATATATATATTTTTTTTTTATAAAAATCCCCCTATAAAGGGATATTTTTGTATATATATATATATATATATATATAATATCCTCATAAAGGGATAGTAAAAAAATTTCCCGATTCCCAGCAGTGTGGCCCCAGCTCCTTCTTCCCCTGCAATTCCCATCTGCTGTAAAAACCTTTAGTGGCCACTCTCTGGACAGAGAGTAGAAATGTCCTGCTTGCCTTAGTTTTGTTTTCAGCAGGGGATCATGGAACCACAGAACGGTTTGGGTTGGAAACGGCCTTAAAGATCATCCCATTCCAACCCCCCCAACTTTCACCCCCAAGGGACTAAAGACAAAGGAAAGCCGGAATGATGTGTCCATTTCCTCCCCCTCCTCCCCCAGTAGTTTTCTGAACAAATTCTCATTTTTGGTTACAAAGCAAGAGCAACAATTTTATCTCTGAAATACCCCCTGGACCTGCCTTTCAGTTTCAGACTCCTCATATTACTGAGAGTTAATAAATCACTATCTCTCGGCTAATAAACCAAATTCTTCTCTTTATTTTACACGGCAGTGGCCATTTAAAACTGGCTGTTCCTTCGTAAGCGGCGATGCAACGTTTAAAGCGAATTATTTCGGCGGCTTTTCTCCCCTTATCTATTCCATCCTTGGAACAGAGAACTAAACAGGAAGCGTTCTCATAAACTCATAGAGGGAAGGAGGGAAGTTTTCTGCCCTCGGGCTCCCGGGAAGAGAGTGATGCTATGACTATCAATTGCTCTTGCAATTCTCTGGTGGAAGCAGCTGCCTCGGGGCATATCCAGCCACAGGAGCTGCTCTTTCTGCCCTGCCTTGCCCCGGCTTTGATTTAGCCTGCTGCTCATTAGGGAAAAAAAAGGCTGGAATTGTATCTCAAAGGGCACGGGCACTGCTGCCTTCCAGGCTGCCTCCCCTGAGGCTGCTGCTGGGTTTAACTCCTCAGACAGCTCCTGCTGAGGCTGAGCTTGTTCAGCCTCCCGCTTTTGACGACCATCCATGTCCTCTCTCCGAGCAGAACTGGCTTTCTGGAGGCAGTGGACATTTGTTTTCCAGAGTCCCCGCTCCTCTAAACTCGCCAGGTTTCCCGGAGCCTGCACTCCCACTCTCCTGCTGCACACACTTAACCTGGAAAGACTCCTTTTAGGTTAACCTTTTAGGTTAATCCCCTGCCGGAACAAACAGCTGAAGCCAACTTTTTAAACCAAGGCTGCGCTTGAGGGGTCCCGCCTTTAACCCACGTGGGGCCTCCCAAAGAAGCTCAGGGAATGTTCTCACAGGCACGGCAGGGCCGGTGCTGGGCAAAGAGCACGGATTTGGGGCACTTGGTCAGGAAAACGGAGCCATTCCCGCTTTTCCCACTCCAGTTTGGCTCGAGCTGGATGGTGACGCTCAGTAACGGTGGCAGAAGGGGCCAGGAACACACTCAGGTGTGTCAGTGAGCCCGTTTCTTCTGGAATCAACCCATCCCTGCCCAAATTAACGCGGCTCTGGAGGCGCAGCTTCACTGCAGACGCTTTATTCTGTTTTCTGAAGGCACCAGGTTCCTTTGCCCAAGCCTGCTCTGAAAGCACAGTGCCAAGACACGTTCAGCGCGGAGTATTTGGCAGAAAGTGCATCCAAACTTACCTCACCATTAACTTCCTTGTTGAGAAACCGAGATACACTTTTATTTCTACAGTCATTTCCAGCTTTGCTCAGTGATGCACGTACAAAAAAGCCAAATGGGGCACAGTTCTGGCTGCCTCTTGAGCTTATCCTTCAGCTTGGAATAAAGTTATCCACGCATTTATCTATATAAACCCCACTGCATTCCCAAATCCCGTGTCTCATAATTTGTTGTCAGCTGGAAAAACCTCGGTTGCAACGAGGATCAGATCGACACTTTAGTGACTGGGAAGGGAAAAAAAATCAGATTTTTTTTTTACCTTAGCACTAAAAATAGACGTCTGCATTTAAATAGCTCTTTAAATAACTCCAACAATAAAAAAGACAAGTAATTACTCTGGGTTTAAGTGCTATTTTTTTTTTCCATGCTATAGGTTGAACCAGGCGCTCACCCTGTTATTTACTTTTAAAACCTCAGATCAATTATTTTTACCTGCCTTAGTCTGAAAGGGCAGCAATCACGAAACCACCCTAAATGTTCTGTCTGCCAAGGTTTAATTTCTCAATTCCGGGGGTGGAGAGGGAAAAAAGCAGGATAAAGATGGAAGTAGTTAAAAGACAGCGAACTGACATTAATCGCTGTCTGCATGACTAAAAAGCAAAGCCATCTGCTCTTGTTCTTTGAAGATGTCTCCTGCTTCATCTGAAACTCCAAAGATCCTCTGGAAGGCACTGAAAAGACGAGACCCATCTGTCAATTTGCACTTTTCCCGGGAGTGGGTTTTACGCTTTTAGGAGGCCTGTGGATGCAGATGGGTGGCCCTGGTAACCATTCCCACTTGCAAGAAGTGTTAGCTTTTATCTGACAGCCGAGATGGTTTGGGCTTCCTCCTTCCTCCCCATATGCCTGCTGCGATGGGCCTGGGAGAATTCCAGAGGGAAACAAATACCCAGCGCTCCGGACTGCGGCTTGGATCCTGTCAAGGATCTAAACCGGACAAAGCAACAGGGCAGGAGAGGTTAAGTCTTGTCAAAATACGAGTTTTTCACTGAAATGACACATTTCTATCTCCTGTGGCTGCAGAGGACAACGTTCCAAGCGCAGACGGAGCGTGATCGCTGCTTTGACGGCTTCTCGACACTGACTGGAGAGCACACGGAGCAGTTTGACAGCCAGATCAGGCTCTTCAGTTCTCCAAAAAAAAATAAAAATGAAGGGGGGATTTCTAGAAATCAGAAGCACGAGGGGAAATCCAGATAAGGGCAGGGCAGAGATTCAAAAGCACCCGTCGGATCTGCCTCACCTTTTTCATTTTATCCACACACGGAACACACGACATCGACGCCCCGCAGAGTCAAACCAGACAGGTTGGGTTTCC
Source organism: Cephalopterus ornatus (assembly GCA_013396775.1). Classification (NCBI taxonomy): domain Eukaryota; kingdom Metazoa; phylum Chordata; class Aves; order Passeriformes; family Cotingidae; genus Cephalopterus; species Cephalopterus ornatus. The sequence goes on along the minus strand of VZRE01010479.1, from coordinate 55,405 downwards.
AGGCATAATTAATTAATAATATATTATATGTAATTATGCTGAACCCTCCTGCTGAGGAGAATTTTACTTTTGCCTCCCAAAGGCTTGAGGACTTCTGCTGTTTCGCGTGTGACTTCACTCACTGTGGGTTTTCACCCAGCTGACGTAGCAGAGCATCAGAGTTTAATATCAGTTCTCCACGGAGCCATGAAGCTCCATGTTTTCCACTGGGATGAGGATGGAAGAAGGCTTCTGTTCCCTGGATTTCGACACTCAAGCCACAGTGCTTCTTGGCAGACCAACCAAGGGAACCTACAGTATCCTGCCTGCCTTAAGAGTAGGTGTGAACTGTACAGTTGTCACCTTCCTCCTCCCAGAAATGAGGACAAATCCCAGTTGCCATCTAATGCCCTTCCAGGGGCACTTCCACAAGGGGCAGGAGTTCATCCAGCCCTGTCCTGTCCCCGCCACCAGCCTCCTGCACCCTGACTTGGGTTTAAGATTGATTTAAACCCCCCCACGAAACCAACCTCAAAGCCACACGTGCTGCGTTTGGGCCGTTTAGCAGGGTTAAAAACGTCAGGATCAAATCCTGAACGTTGAGATGGACGAATATTTGCATCTAAATATCTCTCCTGTTCAATAGAGAATCGTCACTGAGGTTGGAAAAGACCACAGAGACTGAGTCCAGCCTTTGACTGATCCCCCCATGGTCACCCAGCCCAGAGCACTGAGCGACACATCCAGTCATTCCCCGGACAGGGATGGGGACTCCACCACCTCCCTGGGCAGGGAGGTTGATCAACACCCTGGTTGATCGATTCCCTTTTTTCTAAGCTTAGTTTTTACCCGGTTTAATGAGCCAGGCCGTTAGAAGCAGGAGCAGAACCTCCGGCAGGCAGAAAGCTGCACGAGAAAAACCACCCCGAAATTCGGGAAGCTCTCTCTGCCGCTCCCTTGGCAGCCAGACTGATCTCACAAAACCTCACGAAATCCTCCCGAAACACCTGGCTTCATGGATGAGGAAACAATGGCAGACTCAGCTGTAAATAAATCCCCTCGCTGCCTGAGCTGTGAAGGCCGCACGGTGCTTTCCAAGAAGGAATCACCATCCAGCCGCTCTCGTGCCTTCCCTGGCTACATCAGGACCAGCATCTCCCTTGGGAACAGGTCAAACGACTTAATTTTGCTCCTATGAAAACCCACAGCAAACCTCCCCTAAATAATTTTGCCCCCTGTGAAAAGCCACAGCGAACCTCACCTAAAGACTTCAGGGAACGACCCTGCAACACCCACAAAACAGTTGCTTCGGAATGCACTGTTATACCAAAAAAACCCCTCCAAATCAGTTCTGCGCCAAATGATTTTACGGATGTGTGTGGCTCCCTATCGAAACTTTTCTCGACGGTCCAAATATAAAATCCAAAATACTCAGGGGATCCACTGATTCCATACCTCCACGGAAAAGCCTTTGGTTTTTTTTGCTATATACGGCTCGGAAAGGAGGAGAGCACGCTGACCCAGCACAACTCTATGCGTAAATAACATGACGCTAATCGAAGTAAGAACATAATCTGCTGGATTTACACCGTAAAAATTATTCCGGATAGCAAATAAAACCTATCTGATACTTTTAACAGCTGTGTCTTAATCTAACGTCACAGACCATCTGTTGCGTCTACACACCAGCAAAAACACACACCCCCAACGCCCAGTTGGACGGGAGAGAGGATTTACATTATTTGGGCCTCAAAAATGGAGGGTATTTCACAGGGCAATAATTAAAACATATTGTTTACTGGCTTGACAGCTATTTTTCCCCCTCACGGGTACTCTGCAGGCACGCTGAGCTGTCCTTTGGTATCAGGGATTCAGAAATCAGAGGGTTGTTCCATGCCCATAAATCATTCCGGATGGTTTTGCTGGGTGTGGGGGTCTATATTCTACCAGCTCTGCGGCCCTGCTGTCCCTTTTATCATGGAACCGTGGAATTCCCAGGCTGGTTTGGGTGGGAAGGGAGCTTAAAGCTCATCCAGTTCCAACTCCGGCACCTTCCACTATCCCAGGTTGCTCCAGCGTGCCCTTGGACGCTTCCAGGGATCCAGGGGCAGCCACAACTTCTCTGGGAATTCCAGCCCAACCCCTCACCACCCTTCCAGGGAAGAATTTTTTCCTAATATCTATGCATTCACTGGAGTGGAATCCATCCAAATCAAGCTGCACCATCCCCAAATCTCAACTCAACAGCACTTCCCACTTCATTTTTCAGTTCCTCTGCTACAGCTCTTACCTTTTCTCTTCTCTCTCACACCCAAAAAATAGGGGTTTTTTTTACAATTTACAACTCCAGACTATTTTGGCCGCCAGGATTCTCAAGGGATTATACCTGATTTGGGGATTGTTTCAGCCAATTTCCAGCACAGGAGAAGCAAAGCTGCAGCACTTTTAGCACTCCTCACACGCTTTAATTGGGTAGATGCGGGCAGATAATGGTAAAATCCAGATTTTACTCAGGAAAACCTGTAAATTTACCTGAAAGTTTGAGGGAAAACCCAAGAGCGGCTCCACGCACAACCACCCTGTCCTGCTGCTCTTACCCTCAGCAAGGACAAATAAAAGCCACGACAGGGACAAAAAGCGAGATTTTAGTTGAATCTTGGCATCACCCTTCCACATTTTGGAATTAAGCACTAAAACTCTTCCCGTGTGACACAATGGGTGAGGAAATCAGGTGGATTCGGGGGGAATTTCCAGCCCTTGGAAAAGAGATTTTGCTTTGTTTCGTGGTTGTGTTTGTGCAGTGAGCCTGCAGGTTCTCAACAAACGCTGACTCCATTTATTGGGATCCTTTAACTGTCTTCAAAGGGTGTTTTCCACCCCAATATATATTTCTTTGAGCCAGTTACAGAATTACAAGAGAGCCACTAAACAGGCCTCTCTACTTCATCAGACAGTAGCACAAAACCGAAAAGTTAATGGAGAACGACTCCATTAATAATAATAATAATAATAATAATAATAATAATAATAATAATA
>VZRE01010479.1:35514-52337 GCA_013396775.1 Cephalopterus ornatus | reverse complement strand
ATCTCAACAGACGAGATGAAAATTGATTTATGCTCTAAATAGAAGCTTCAAGATAATCAGTTGGCGACTTCAACTTTTCACCATTTTTAAACCACTAAACCATTTTTTTTAAAAAACACGTGCGAGCGCAGCAGCTGTAAATTAAAATTTTAAGATTCATCAAGCAATACCATCCCTTCCATTCAGTGCCAAGTTAATGAGGTCACAGCTGAACGCTACGGGGCAGCACAGGGGGTGGGGGGGGAAGAATTAAAAATAATTGCAATTGTATCCCCCTTTTCCACTGGCCAGACAGCTGCTACCCACCCCACGAGCATCTGAACCCCACCCCCCACCCCCCCCAAAATCCGGAATCCTCACCAAAAACGCCAAACTGAGAGCAAACCCGAGCTCCACACATCGATTTTTCCTGCCTGCAGTTAATAATTCACCAGATTAAATATTTGACAGGAATTCCCACACGGTGCCTTCGCCCGCTTGTTTCTGCGGCACCCTAAAAGCGCGCTTTGCTTCTCTCAGAATGCGTTCAAAAAGGGTATTTTGCCCCCAAAGGGTGCGGGGGTTTCTCCCTGTCGAGGGCAGAAGTTCGTGGCCGACTCCGTGCTGTATCCTGAACGTAATTTTTTGGGGGGGTTGGGAAGGAAAAATTGCTCCCGGAGCGTTCCCTGCACGTCTCTGAAACGCTCACAAGTAGGACAAGGCCAAACACAATAACGGGATTAATAAGACAGTGGGAGGACAGAGGGGACACGGATGAAGGAAACAAGGGAAGACAAAAAGCTTCTGCGACTAACTCCGCGAGGCCCCCGCGCAGGAGGATGGGCCCAAACTGTTTTCCAGTCAAATAAAGAGAAGGGAATATCTGTGGGCACTGTGCAAGGAGAATCTCTTAAAAACGTTCTTAAACAGTGACTGTTTAAGAACATTTTTCTTCTTAAACTCAGCGCTGTAAATGCCAGGATCTGGGTGGGATACACTGCGGGGGTGTTGGCAGTGTGGGGGGGGATCCACGTGGAATGGAATCAGTGGGATCAAACCATAAAGAGCAGGTCAGATAAATAAAGAAACACTGCATTAAATTCCTTGGAGATGTCACCACTCGAGGGTGGTGCAAGAAGAAAGAAGGAGGGGGGTGTGTTTTCCCACTGAATAATGCAAAATCCACCTAAAAATACATAAAATCCACTTATACATTATATACATGCTTCTGAAAGGATGGGAAACGCAACCGAGGGAAGACCAGGTGTGGGGCTCTGAGGAAGGGAAGGCAAAAAGGGCTTGGAGCAGCGGGATGAGGCAGGAAATTGGGAAGGAGGGTCCATTGGTTAAGGCTTCGTCACGAGTTCTCTGCTGACTTCACTCCTACGGGTTCCCACCGCCTCCCACCTCATGGATGAGGGCTGGGATGAAATCCTTTGATCCATCCCCCTGGCTCCTGTCTGACGGATACACCAGGATGTGTCGGAAGGATGAGATCCCACCGCAGGAGAACCACAACCCCCAGGCCCTCGTCCAGCCCCGGCTCAATCCAAGGCCCCTCTCCCGAGTCCCCTCCGTGACCCTGGAATTCACGGCAGCTACTCCAGAGTGGGGAGGCGAACCAAAGGCTAAATTTTAAAAGCCTGGAAGTTTACTGTTCCCGGACAAAAGCAGCTGCCTCCCGTTGTGCCAGGGAAAAAAGAAAAACTGCCGGATCTGAAGAATTTCGTTGCCTTTTTGCGATAATAATTAAGGTTATTCCGAATAACTGCGATGATTTGCCCACAGCTGCAAAGTTGAGAGCAAAGAAAATGCCCGTGTAACCTTCAGGGGCTGAGATTTTTCAGTATTTTATAGCCACGGGAGTTTGTAAGACCAGAGGACAGACCTTCAAATCAGACCATTTAAATGGTATTTCTTCTACGAGAGTTAAAGACTGTTTTGCTGTGAGAATGAGATAAATTGCCATTTGAAAAGCTACGGGGGAAAACCCCAGAGAGGCAAAGAGGCTTCACTGCTCTTCAGTAAATTTATATTAAAATCTAAACATTTAACACGTTTGTAAAATGTGTAGATAAAATGCTATTATCACACGATACCCATTTTTTGTTTTCCTGATTTTTTAATTTTTTTTTTTTTAATTTTAATTGCCATTAAGCATCAACCCTGAAATCCCAGGTCAAACTTTGCCATCCTCTTTTTTCCCCTGCAGTTACATTTCCATGTTGCACCTGCCCAGACGGGACCGGGACGGTCAAAACGTACAGTAAAAAGGCCGGAGGAATCCTCAGGAGCAGGGATTCGGCAATGGATCAATGGCAGATGTTCGGATATCCACCCGCTCCTCCACAAAGGCAGGACGGGGGATGTCGGATAATCGACAGCTTGATTAAATCCTTTCAAGAGGGGGGGGAAATTTGTAAAAACACGTGAGTTTTCTGAGAAAAATGTTAAAAACATGAATGATGCTTTTGGAGCCGTGAGGTGGGGTGGGGGGTTGGGGAAGTAAACAAGGGGCTGACCAGGGTTCTCTCGCTGAATTTAAAAAGAAAGATGTTTTCCCCTCGCCCAGGGCCGCAGACATGACAACCTTTGTTCCATAAAATCAAGGAACAGGGAAACATAAACAAGTTTACAAATCGAAAGCAACTTTTTAAAAGATAAATTTCGGGTCCCCACCGGCCGCACAAAGCTGAGCTACAAGGAGCCCTCTCGTCCCCCGGTTCAAATTCAAATGAAGCAGCCCTTTGTGCTCCTTCCTTTCAAATTTCCTTCCCCGTTTCCATGGGAACCCCCGGGATGAGAAGCCCTTGGAGCGGAGCAAGAGGCCAAGCTCGGCGAGGGGTGTGAAGAGGGGAGAGAGTCAAAGGGGCAGAATTTGGCTCGGGAGACTCGAGATGCCAACCTTTGTCACCCCAACAAAGCCGGGTTGGGGGGGGGGTAACCATAGGAACCAACTCCGAGGGGGCATCGTGGCCAAAATCCACAAGACGGGGAAGGAAAACGGGAAAGGTGTTGCTAAGAACGCAACGGAAAAATAAAAACCTTATCAGAGAAAAAAAAAAACACAACAAAATTAAAATAAAACCGGTGATGAGCATCCAACCTCGCGCTAGTTCTAAGCCCTTTCGAATTAATCAAATTAATTTCTGTGGGAATTACACGCCAATTTACACGGAGAAATCGGGAAGATCTGATTCTCAAATCTGACACGGGAATTTGAAGTGGAGATGCCAAATACTCCTCCTGGCTGCTGGGCTCTGGAGATGTTTTAATGCCCCATGGATAAGTGGAAACGGCACAGGATGAGGAAGATGGAGCTTTGGTTTCCCACATCCAGCTCACACGGGCAGGATATGGAAGAGTCTGGTTGTCATTGTCACCGCAGCAGCGATGTGACAGAGCAGATTCTCGGTCTATTAACACGGCATCACACTCATCCACCCCATTAAAATATATAAATATGGCTTATTTTTATTACTGTGTCTCGTAAAAGAGACAGCAAGAGGCTGAGTCCTGTAAAATCACTAATGACACATAAAGGAAAAATAGGGTTCAGTTGTTCCCTGGATCTGCAGCACAAAAAGCAGGGAATGTAAAACCAGCAGCTGGTTATTGGAAGATTAAAAGAAAACCCCACAGACAGAAGACAACAGTAAATTCTTCACACAACACTTAACGTCTGTAACTGCCGCTGGTTTGTGGGGATGCTAAAAGAATATATGAGATCAGGGAGGAAAGGGATAAAAGAGGACAAGGGGGGATGGCTTCCCGCCGCCAGGGAGCGGGGAGAGATGGGAGATTGGGAAGGAATTCGTGGCTGGGAGGGTGGGAAGGGGCTGGGCTGGAATTCCCAGAGAAGCTGTGGCTGGCCCTGGATCCTGGAGGTGCCCAAGGCCAGGCTGGAGCCACCTGGGATAGCGGGAGGTTGGAACAAAGTGGTCTTTACAAGTCTCTTCCAACCCAAAGCATTCCGGGATCCTGTGAGCACAGGTCACGAATGCCAGAGCTCATTTCCAAGGCTCAAAGCGGCGATCACGGAAGCGCAGCCCGAGCAGATGGATGTCACATTCCTGGCCTGCTCCAGAGAGCACCCACCGAGGGTGGTCACCCACCAGGTGACGGAGTACAGACAAACAGATCTCTGCTCTGGCTTCGTATTGCTGCTCTCAGGCTCTTAATTTTAGTTACGTATCACCCTGTAGGTCCAAAGTGTGGCAAGATGGAACAGTGGACTCAGTTCCGGAGCACTGGGTCCCTCAACCTAAAAAGGGATATTTTGCAGCCCTCAGGGGACTTCAGGACCACTTTGGTGATGGATGGAGGACAAACTCTGGCTCAACTTCACTCAGAAAGTCATAAAACCCTCAGGCATCTGCATTTCTCGATGGCCAGGATATGGGAAATTGGGAATAAGGCAACAATCTGCCCAAATGAGGCCCGGGTGAATTTAAGATTTGTCCTTTGAACATTAAAAACATGCTTTGATTAATTCTTCTTCCCTCTTTTCCTACCACAGAACAGCTTCAAAGCCACACAGGAACATCCCACTGATAAAAAAATGACTCAGATCCATAAGAGCCATCCTAACTTTCTCTAAATTCACCGCAAATGTCTCTCAAAACCAAAGAAGGAAATTGAAGCCACACCAGCAAGAGCAGTGGTAAAATTTATGGCAAGTGCTCCTTGGTGCTTAAGTTATTTCATATTTCTTCTCTTCTCTTGTCAGTCTCTTGTGGCTTTCCCTTTGAATCCAAGCATCCTGTAACTGGAACCACCATCACACGCTGGAGAAAGCAGGGAAAAACCCACTTCCAAGGGACCAATAAAAAGCACATCCTCACCACGCCACCCAGCTTTTAAGGAGCCGAACGTTATTTACACCACTGCCGACATTTTTGCACAAAAACCCCACAAAGACGGGAAGGAACGTCCGTGATTTCGTGGCAGGTGAGAGAACAGTAAATGGTATAAAACCAATACTCCCTTTAAAGCCCCGGCACAACACCGTCTGGCGTCTGAATTTACGCTCGCAGGTCTAAAGCTACAACCGACTGAACAGCACTTTGTCATCTAACTATTCAAAATAAACTCGTGTGTGTTCCACCTTCCCTGATAATTCCTCCTCGAGGCTCCACCAGCTGCTACCGAATTAGCCACAACGCAGAGCCATCTGCCTTCGTGACCCTGAAAACATCCCCCTGTGAATAGATGTTGATTAAGACGTAGATCATTTACTTTCAAACGGAATCTTTACACAAAACTGATTTCTTTTCTCGTACGTTGGCACTGAACCACCAGGGCTAAACTCCAGTTTTCAGCCTTCCAGTTGAATCATCGTTCAGAATTAATCTTTTATTCAAGCAAATATGAAATGGTGACAGAGTTCATCCTCAACGTGCAACCGGTAGTTTATCAATTTAACAAAACCCACCCAAACCCTAATTCTCTTCATTTTCCCTCCCGCTGCAAGTCAGCATTTTGCACGTCTTCACGTGGCATCTTGTTCTCATTAACAAACACCGAAGAACAGAAAACAGTTATTTCTGAAATTATTCTCCAGGGGAACATCTGTTACCCAGGCAAAAGAAATGAAGAGTTTCTCCCACCTGCCATCCTGCTCTAATATTTGGGGCCCGATGTCTGAACCCTCGTGTTCTTTGCATCCATTTTAGAAAGAAGTACCTTTTTAGTGCTCGTTTTTCTCACCCTGCTCTGTTCAGCACAGTGCTGTGATACCTTTATCTGGTTTTTTTGAAGTGCAGTGATGTGATTCCTGGAGGCAGAAAAATCAGAGACTGACCATCGTGATTGCTCCCAACGAGGAAGCATCAAATCCACCGGAGAATGCCAGTGATGGTTTATCCCAGAATGGTTTGGGTGGGAAAGGACCTTAAAGATCATCTCATTCCACTCCCTGACAGGGGCAGGGACACCTCCCACTATCCCAGGTTCCTCCAATCCCCATCCAACCCAGCCTTGGACACTTCCAGAGATGGAGCAGTCACAGCTACTCTGGGAATTCCAGCCCAGGCCCTCCCCACCCTCACAGCCAAGAATTCCTTCCCAATGCCCCATCTCTCCCTGCCCTCTGGCAGTGGGAAGCCATTCTCTGTGTCCTGTCCCTCCAGCCCTTGTCCCTAGTCCCTCTCCAGCTCTTCTGGAGCCCCTGGAGGCTCTGGAAGGGGCTCCAAGGTCTCCCTGGATCCTTCCCTTCTCCAGGTGAAGCCCCTCAGCTCTCCCAGTCTGGTTCCAGAGCAGAGGGGCTCCAGCCCTCGGAGCATCTCCGTGGCCTCCTCTGGACTTTCTCCAGCAGCTCCACGTCCTTCTGATGTTGAAGCTCGAGATCTGGAGGCAGTTCTGCAGTTGGGGGTTTCATGAGGGCAAAGTAGAGGGGGATTTATATTCCCTCGGATTGCTGCACCAGGATGGGCCACATGCTCAGGGACGATCTATCTCCATAAATCAATTCGTTTGCTGCCGTGGATCTGAGTAACTCTGCCTGGAAAAAACACTTTCCTGAGCAAATCCAGGTCTGGCAGTCATTGTCTGATGGTTAAATGGGTAATTCTGACTGTCAGAATCACCACCACTGTCCCAAACACAAACCCCTGCACACAACAGCAGCCAAAAAGTCCATTTTTTGGTGCATCTCTTGCAGGACTTTGTTTGGTTTAATTCCTCCAAAAGATACCCAGCCAAAGAAAAGGCTCTTTCCCTTTCTTCCTTATTTAAGCCTCTCCTAGCTCCAGAGCAGGTACAAACACAGAGCTCTGTGTTTTATTTGAGTGCAAATTATTCCCTCACGTGGCTGCTCGTCCTGGTCCTGCCCAAAACAGCCTAAAGGCTTCAGGATTCCCTGAATTTGCAACGTTCACTCAGATTATCCTGAACTTCACTGGCCCTTAACGTGAAAAGGATCAAACTGATGGTTCCAACACGAGCCCACCCAAGGCTGTGCCCAAGAAACAGCCTCCTCAGGAACCTCATTTTCCAGAATTGTCAGATCACCCGAATTTTCGTACGGATCCGCTTTAGCTTTAGCTCTTCCCAGATTGTTCTTACCCACGAAGGATTTCACCTCTGCACAACATTTGTGCCCTTTACAGACCAAGGCTGAAACCAGGAGCTGCTGTGGCTTCCAACAGATAGAGTATTCCTAAATCAGGAATTTCCAAGCAGGGTGTTCATCAGGCCTGGAATCACCTCTGCAATTCCAGCTTTGAGACATCCTGGTTTCAAAAGGAAACAACCTGAAAGTTTCACGTGGCTATTTCTAAGGCAAAGGTTCCAAGCGGGAGTAAGAGAATATGAAGTTAACGGAAGGAAAGGCTTTAATCAGCTGGAGCACCTCCTGCATCCCTGTGATCCCGCACAATTCCCTTGTTCTGGAGGGATCGTAATCTTACACACTAACGAGAAAATTAATCCTCGCCACAAATTAGTCTCTGAGATCGGGGCGGTTACAGAACACCAGCTGACTAAATCCCACTTCTCCATTAGCTTTATATGCTTATACTTCCAGGAGTTTTGGATGCAGAACTGAAGAACACGGGAAGCCAAGGAAAAGCGTGACGTTTAGCAGGATAACAGTGCCTGGGAGAGGCAGGAGGAGACAGGGGGTGAAAAGGAATAAAGCTGGAATTAAGAGGGTAAGAAGTACAGGATTTTCCACCCTGCACTCTCCCCATCTTTGCAGACCAGTAGGAAAGAAACACCACTAAAAGAGCCACTTTATACCTGACCTACCTCTACTGGAAAAATACCTCTTATCCCAGATGTTAAGACCAGGCTGGGAATAAATAGAGCTATGCCTTCTGCTGGTGCCATTTTAAGAACACTCCAGTTCTCTTCCACTTAGAGACGAAAAAAATTAACTGAGGCTCCAAGGATCACAGAAATAGAGCTGCCAAGGGCACGCAGACCTTGCAGCACATCCCCTGCTCTGAGGCGGGTCAGTGGAATTATCCTCTGCAAGAATCAACACAGGCAAAAATAAAATACAGGCAAGAAAACCACCGAATTTGAAACGGGATACGAAAAATCAGCTGCCCTCACATCTGCGGCTGCATATCCTGTGTCAAAGTCCATTAACTATTCACTAGCTCTGCTTCTAAATACTCAAGAATCTTCATCACTGGGTAGTTTATTTGTACCAGTTCAATGATTTCCACTTGGCAAAACTTGGCATGTTGATGGACTAGGAGCATACAACATGACTCCTCTCTCAGCTACTTCCCTCACGCTGGAAAAACCCAAATTCTCCATTTCCCCCTCCTCACCTCCCACCTACGCAGCGGCTACAGCCCTAAGTCCCCACTGCTGCCCTTTTTTGATATGGAAAATGGGAATGGGAGCTGAGAGACAGGGCAAAGGAACAGCACTTTATCTCCCCTGTCCATATGGTGGCTGCATCATCTCATTTTGAGAGCGTTCCACCTCCGGTATAATCCCAAAAGACAACTCAGAGGGACCCATTTAGCCCCCAACCACGTCTGGCTCCTGTCCCTTAAAGCCTCTTTGATCCCCAGCACCATTTGTGAGGTCCCACAAACACCAGGGCAAGGAAAAAAGAAGTGCTGGCAGCGTATTTAGCTGCCAAAAAAAGGTTGGGAATCATCGTATTAAACTGCTTCTCTTCATCAGCGACAAAAAGCTTTCAGAGCACCCTCCCAGGCTCCAACAGGCCCCCCGAGTTCCACGTTCTCTGATAGAAACATTTGTCTACAAAAAACCTGCATTAGGGCAGATAAAAACCCACCGCTGGCATAAGCAAATCCTTCAAGGCCAAAGGAATATTAAGTGCAAAAGAGGCAGAAGGTAATTCTTTGTAGCAATAATAACCTAAGAGATGGGTAAACAAGGTCAGGTCCCTGGTGGGGCGGTGGGAGAGGGGTGATTTAACTTCTCCATCCTCACAGACGCATTCGGGATTTATGGAACACACGGAACTGTGGCAGCAACAACATCCCAACGCTGTGGCATCCTCGGGAATATACGGAGAGGGAGGTTTTAACAGCATCCCTGAAACTGGGATCGCGTGTGATGGTTGTTGTCATAAACCAGCCTGTTAAGAGATCACAGAAAACATTCCAAATGCCTCAGAGCAGACGGAAAGAATGACCCTCCGGAGTCAGGAAGGGAGAGGCCCTGGACAGCTCCCGGCTCTGCTCCGGCCTGGACAGCTCAGTCCACGGAAAATCCCTGTCCTGGACACCCAGGATCTCGCAGCAACATTCTCTGTCATAACTGATGTCATCACTCCTTTATTGCCCCTTTTAGACGTAAAATAACTCCCATTTCAGTCCCTGCTACAGCCAAGAGGACAGATGTTAACAGAGCTTGGATCGGTGTTTGCCCTCCACCCAAAGCTCCTTTAGGGATATTTGGGGGTAAAACAGTGCTCCGGGCCCCTGGCTGCAGCAAACCCTCCCTTCAATCCTCCTGGATTAAAGCAGGCACAGCAGAAAGCTTAAGGAATTATCTTTCCTAGGAGTAAATACACAGGAATTGATTCCAGCAGGGACTGGAGTGCGCTGAGGGACCCCGGGGTAATATTTGCCTTCGTTTAATCAAGACTGAAAGAAGGTGGATTGAGATGGGACATTGGGAAGGAATTCTTGGCTGTGAGGGTGGGGAAGCCCTGGCACAGGTTGCCCAGAGAGGCTGTGGCTGCCCCTGGATCCCTGGAAGTGCCCAAGCTCAGGTTGGACGGGGCTTGGAGCAACCTGGGATAGTGGAAGGTGTCCCTGCCCATGGCAGGGGGTGGAATGGGATGATCCTTAAGGTCCCTTCCCACTCAAACCATTCTGTGATTCTGTGATTTTCTAACCTGCTGACATGATTTATCAGCCTTTATTATAATTACGAAGGAACCACATCAGCATAAAGTCTCAAAAAGGCAACCTACTGATTTTTTCCAAGCTCGCAACAAGTAAGTTTTCAAGCAGTTTCTTCATCGAAGCAATCAGTGGTAAGGGAAGAGAAGTACACCGAATTTATTGATGGTAAGAACACAGCTACAACAGTTCCCTATTTCACTCCACTTCCCCTCCTTGTTGTGCTGAACCCTTCCAGCACGAAACGACCTGAATTTTTCTGACGGGTTTCAGCAGGAATTGCTGGGGAAAACGTGCTCCTGAAAAACCGTGAGAGTCACAAGATGAATCACACTGATTCTCCAGACGTATTATTTTATCTTTGCAGCAACTAGGGAGGGCTTGGAGCTGAGAGATGCTACCAGAAAAAATGTCACAACGCAAGACTTCATGGATTCCCATCGCTTCAAAACTTGAGCGCTCCATCCATTCGACCGTGACGCTAAATAATGACTAAAAAGCCAAATAATAAAAAACTTCCATCTTCCTGAGCACATATTTCGGGAGCAATCTAAGCTGATACAAGGAATATACTTGGGGAAAAACCCGTGGATTTTCATTCTTTTCCTCCTGCTCAAACCTCTGCCGCGGAGACACAGGCCCCTGCAGGGGGAATTTAAGTTTGATGACAGGCCTGTTGCCCTCACAGCCTTCACCCTTTCTCCAGAGCCATTCAGAAGCAGCCCACAATCCACCCCCAGACTGAAACTCCTGGGTTTAAGTGCTAATTACATCGGCAAAGGGAGCGCTCCACAGCGCCAGCGCACACGAGCTGAGCCTCAGAACGGCTCTGGCACCAACCTCAGGGTACGAACTGCAGCAGGACAGCGTCTCACCCGGCCTGAGTTATGCTGTGAAGTTGTGTTTTCCACCACAGAGCGCAGAGAAGTAACCCTCGCTCCTCATCTCCTTCCCTCTCCGCGCGGCACAAAGCGATTTTCCGAAGATTAGAATAATTGCCCCCGTTTTTTTTTACGGGGGCGGGCTGAGGGCCCATAAATTCACTGCTCTGCTTCCAGCAGTGGCCATAAACGAGCTGTGAAAGTGGTGCTTTCGACAGTCCTCTGAACACACACATCGGTGGAACACGCAACAACAAAAAAAAAATCACAAAAAATGAACGCAATGTTGGCGATTAGCAGCAAAAAGCGTGATTTTAATGATAAATAAATCCCTGGGGTGGCCACACCCGGAGCCATGTGCCATTCTCAGCCAGGCCGAGGGTAGAAGAAGGGACAGAGAAAAGGTAATTAAAATTACTGCAGCAATGAGGCAGCCGGATTGCAAGGATTTTCCTCTCGGTTTGGAGAGGGGGATAGAACTGAGGTTTCCAAAATCTCAAGGGTAACAGAGGACTGAACTGCGGCACCATATTGCACAACGCCGGACAAAAGGGTGTGAAATCAAAATAGCAGGAAACTGGTTGAGAAATAGCTCAGAGAATAAGTAAAATCATGAAATCCCGTAATGATTTGGGTTGGAAGGGACTTAAAGCTCAGCTCATTCCACCCCAGGGACGCCTCCCACTGAACCATCCAAATGAGTCATTGCAGGTCCATGATTCTTCCGAACAAAGCAAATTTAAGGGTAAGAATCTCTATTTTCTTCTCACAGGGAAAAAAACCATCACATCTGGTTTAAACTCTTGCATAGAAAAGACTCCACAAAGCCAAGGCTTTACATTATTTAACAGCAATTCAATTCAGTTTCTGCGTCGTCAGGAGGAGCATTCAAGGAGGAAAACACGTCATTCTTCTTCCAGTTCTCAGCGCGCAAGTGAATTTACCACAAGTACTTCAGAAACACAAATAAACCTAATCTGGACAAATCTCTCCGGGAAATTTGAACAGGCTGACAGCAACACTCGCCTAAGATCCCCAATTTCCACCAAATTTTAATGGTATCATGGAATACCAAGTAAGGAAACTCCTTAAGACTGAAGGGAACTTAAAAGTCCTGTATAAACTAGAGTATAGATATTTAAAGTAACAAGCACATCCAGAGTATTTCACACTCAGTTACATTAAATTAGGCAAATCCTGCAGTCACGGAATACCTCAGTGTATATATTACATCCTACGCAAGTGGCACTTGGGTTTATATTTACACCATTAATTGTCCTGATTTTTTTTTTTTATTATTTTCTAATGTAATTATCTTCTTATTTTTTGTTTGGGTTTTTTTTTTTTTTTTACTGATTATTTGCTAAACTAAAGGACAAAAACCATATATTTTCCTGGAAAAGCCGGTCTTACCTCCATGGCCAAAGCCGCAGTTTGCTGGTCATAGTGGTTGAGGAGGTTAGGCATGAAGGTGGTGTTGTAAGGCAGGTCCTGGCACATCCTCAGGATGATGGGCTCACAAGAAAACAAACTGTGGCCCCCCGTGAGCCCCGCCCAAACATCCAACAGCCAAAGGGAACACCAAATCCAGCTCCCAGCCATCCTTCCACACCGGGAATGGGGCCGGTTACGGCCCTTTCCAGTGCCTTCTGTACCCTCGGGTTTCACCTCGACAGCGATATTCCCAGCCCTTGTTTGAGGCTCTTCCAAACTGGAATGGTCTTTGTGTCCAACATCCTCAGCTCAGTCCGGGAGACGACGTTTTTGAGGCAGGTGTGCAAGGAATCCTCCCTTTTCTCAGTCCCGTATGCCATGAATTACTTTAAGTTTTTGAAGCATTTAACCACATTCCCACACGACTGACCCCATGGCGACAGAGCAGCAGCAGAGGGACGCCCTCCCTTCGATGGGTAACCCTGAAACAACAAACAGAATACACTAAAAAACCCTCGAATTCAGTTAAAATATGCTACCTCTCAAATTCTAAGGATTTCTACTGGCAGACAAGTCGCTTTGAGTTCTCCCGTGCAAGACTAGAAGGTCCTTCGATGAGTTTTAGTCCTGGTTGGTGTTCCTTTTTTTTTAATCTCTGGAAGAAATTAATAGAAGATGGAAGAAATTAATGGAAGATGGAAAAAATTACTGGAAGATGGATGAAATTAATGGCACAAGAGCTGGGATGCTGAAAGGCTCCACCCAAAAAGGACGACAGAAACCGGGACTGCATTCACCACGACAAAAGCAGTTTGAGGGAACCCCACACTTCAAACTTCACCTGCAAGCGTCTGACCACACTGAAACCAAGCTATTTATGACTCAGCACCTCCTCTGGTGTGTTCACATCGATAGCATCTCGTTATTTGCATGGCCTGATGAATAATTATAAAACACAAACACAACAGTCACCACCAGCACCAGAGCGCCCACAAGTCCCAGCTCGCCACTGTCCTGCCCAACGAGCTCCACCGTGGGTTGTGCTCAAATGTGTCGTTTTCATCTGGCTGTAAACGGCTTTTTTTGGTCATTCCTGACCCATTTTAATCCCACACATCCCATCTCCCTCTCCAGGAACCACCACGGCAGCTGAGGGTAAACCAGAGGAGTGTTCTTTGACCACCCCTTTCTCCGCACGCTCCCAAAAGAGGGACACCGCAGACGGCTGCTCTGCCAGTTCCGCGCTCCCCACGGAGCCAATTTAAAACAGGAATCACACCCCAAGGCTGGATCTGGATTTCCTCAGCGCTGAGGGGCCGGAGGGGAACAAGCAGAATGGGGACTCAGCACATCCTGCTCATCAGCTGGAGAAACAAACCCTGAAATCGGCAGCTAAAGCGTGAAAAAAAGTACCGAGAGTACAAAGAATAGTAATTTTTAACAATTGTTCTGCCTTACCATGATAAAATTTGCAAAATTCAGTCTCTAGCCAACTGCTTTAGAGTGAATTATCCTTAAAAAAGGTAACAAATTTAACAAATTTTAAAATCTCTGCTTGAACCAGAGACCCCCAAGAGCAGACAACCAAAAATCCGAGGAGTTTTTCCTCGGATGTTCAGAAAGGGAAATAAATCTGCAAGTTTTTTTCCTTTCTCCCTAAGAGTGAGAGACAGGAAAGAGTTCGATTCCCAGACGTCTGCTGGTATCAGTTCTGCACAGTTTTTTTGTTTACACAGGCCCATCTTATGGTCAGAAAAATTAAGGAGCGTAAAGCTCTTTAAACCCCCGTGCACTGGATAATCTGGAGAGGTTCCTTCCAACCCCAACAATTCTGGGCTTCCCTGCAAGAGCACGGGTTTGGCTGCAGGTTTTTGAAGGCAGGCTGGTTAAAAACAAACACGAAAACAGGGGAAGACAAAAAAAAAAAAAGCCCAAGATGATAAACAGAGCCACGTTAAATTAAGTTCACTGGCAATTTTTCTTTTTTTTCAGAGGCTGCTCAGCTCCGTCACAGGGATCGATGGGGAATCCGTGGTTGAGGCAGCACGGAATTACGTGAAGAATATAAATAGGAAAACTGTTCCAAACGCAGGAAAAATAAAAGATGACCGGAAGGAAAGAGGACTATCTACCCTTGAAGTGCTAGAACCAACCAAGAGAGCTCAAATCACAGTCTCAAGTTCAGATGAGCTTGAAAAGTCCCGATCTGAGGATGCCGCTTCTCAGAGCGACTTTTCAACAATTCGGGAGCTCTCAAAAGGAACAGAGAGCCGAACTACCCCATTTTCCGGGCAGCATCACCAAACCCTGAGGCCTTTGGCGTGTTCTCCCCTCCTGACCAGAACATCACAGGTTACAGACAGACAAAGCCAACTCCTGCTTGGTTTTGTTCAGCCCCCCGCCCATGGAATGGGATGGTCTTTAGGGTCCCTTCCAGGCCAAACCATTCCTTGACCCCACGTTGTACAAGGTGCCCAATCCCCTCGGAATCCGGTCCTTCGGTTTGAATTTTTGTAATAACAGTTCCTCAAAGTCAGGGAAAGAAGCCTTTTGAGCTCGTTGGGTTCCCGTAATTTCCTTTTTTTCTCTTTCCCGAACACTTTGGCTGCCAAATCTTCAAGGTTTCGTTCCAGAATTTCAGTGAAGTCACCTCACAGTGCGGGATAAGTCACAAAATAAGTGACTTATTTTGCTTGCTGTAATTGAGGTGCCATTGCAGCAGTGATCAGCAGAAAATGCTTCATTAAAGAGGTTCAGAAGCAACATAAAATGAACTGTCCTCACACCAGTTAAAGTCTGAAGCACAAACATTGGGAAAAACCCAGGTCGGGATCTGGAGTCTTGGGAAAAATGTCATGAACACTTCACAACAAATCATATTAATGGCACAGAAAGTTGAGACTCCAAAAAAAAATCCACCTATTCTCTGACTCCCCCACAACGTCAAACTGCTAAAAACATGCAAAAACACAACCTCAAACTGCTAAAAACCACCAAAAAAAAAAAAAAAAAGGTTTAACTACGCAAAAAGCAGAAAAAACTTCAGCGCGTCCTCTCAGGACCTTTCCATTTTATGCTCATAGCAGCAGAAAGAAAATTAAAGATACATTTACAAGGGGCAGAAAAGTACATCCAGTTATACAGCCTGGTCACCCAGTGCCCCTTCCCAGGAAAACAACACAATTCCAGGTGAAATTAAGCAAAAAGAGAATCAAATGATTGCGAAAGGACAGCCAGGTTTTGCAAAGGAGATATAGATGATCTATTAATTGGTGCAGACAGATGGGTGCTGTAATAAGCAACCCTGAGTGTCAGGAGAGCTTCTTGCCACAGATCCAGTTTGTACACTCTTTGTTAAGCCTCTACATATGAGATTTTGTGGTTATTTTTACATGTATATAAAAACAAAACACTTTCGATGACACCGGGGATAAAAAAAAAAGGAGAGGATGTCTCCTCATCCACCCCAGGGCACTGCAAACAAAATGCAGGGAAAAGGGGTAGGAAACGGCAGTTTGTTAGTGTGGCTGTGGATTTATACATTATTTATCATCAGAAGAAGCTCATCCAACTCCTAGTGTAAGGGATAAACTAATGCACGTAAAGAGAACGATCATAAAGAGTGAAAAGAATGAAAAGAAAGGGTTGACTCCCACAAGGAAATTTTAAAATAAATTTGAAAGTTCCTTAAGTGGGGGGAGGAACAATGAGAAAAAACTCATGAGACTTTAGGAAGAAAGGGTGAAGGAGGATTAATTCACAGTTATCCGTCCCAGGGAAACGGGGAGATTAAAACAACAACCCAGGCTCCTGCTGTCCAGGTGAGAGGACGAGAGGAAAATGTCACCTCAGTCACTCCCCACCCAGCCCTGACCACGGAGAAAGGGAAGGGAAGGAGCTCCTTCATTGCACACAAGCCCTGCCAGCGCTTCCCCAGCCCATTCCCACCCACATGAAGGCACAAAAGCAGAATACATTATTCTCCCAACTCCATTTTAATTAGTCAGTGGGAAAGAAACTCCAGTGCTCGTGCTCCCCTGTTCCACTCGTGTTGCATCTTAAGGGAGAGCCACACCATAACCCCCCCACTATTTCAGTCAGGAGACCGCGGAGGAAAGAGGGAGCCTGGAAAAGCACAAACCCTTTCTGCTGAGATTTCATGAAATCATGGAATTGTTTGGGTTGGAAGGGACCTTGAAGCTCATCTAGTTCCAGCCGCAGGGATGCCACTCACTAGATCCAGAGGGATGGGTCTGGCAGCTCGCTCCTTGGGTTCATATTCCTCGGGAAGGAACTGGAGAGGGAGCTGGCCATCCTCCCCGAGATGGGAAGCAGGATGCTGAGCGAGCACCCCCTTTTCCCCTTGGATCCTCGCCGCCTTTTAAAGGCGAAGGGAACAAGTGCACACGCGGGACCAGCATCCTCTCGGATTCCCGCTGCACGGCGAATGGAGAAGGAAGGAGATGCTCGCACAGAACACCTGCACGCCTTCCCCGCGTGGAAAAGGAAAGAGGAGCGCGTGGATAGAGCCGCGAAGGGAGAAGGATGAGGGGCCAGCACCCCCTTCCCGGGGATCCCGCACTACGGCGCGGGGGGAGAGCGCGGGACGAGCACCCCCGGCCCCGCAGGGAGGGGACGGGCGGCCGAACCCATCCCCTCCGCGGCGCTCAGCACCAGCATCCCCCCTCGG